>QGSO01001301.1:0-17285 GCA_011037825.1 Carya cathayensis
GCAAAGTGGATATCGAGAAGGATATGATCTTATCAATTGAGAAATCCTTATTTGTTGGAGAGATGTGGTTTTAGGAAAAATGGTGACTCTGGATGCAATATTGAATATCTACCAGATGTTTCTCTGCTTTAATAAACGACACTCCTTCTAGGTTCTTTGGCAGTTCTAGAGGCTTGAGACCAGGGGACCCCTTGTCACCTTTGCTCATTTTTGTTGTTGTTGTTGTTGTTGTTGCCATGGAAGCTGTTATTAAAATGATATTGGCATTGGCTGAAGGGAGTTTCATCTCAGGCTTCTCTGTGGGGGCACAAAACACTTCGACAATAAATTTAACTGATCTTTTGTATGCAAACGACTCATTGTTGTTTTGTGAGGCTGATATAAATCAACTCAGATGTTCGAGAGCTCTAATCCTATCTTTGGAAGTGGTATCAGGTTAAATATAAACTTAGCCAAGTTGGAATTGCTTCCAGTGGGTCAGGTGGTAATGTGGAAATCTTGGCGGTTAGTTTGAATTGTAAGGTGACTTCCTTACTAATGAAGTATCTAGGCCTTTGATTGGGGGGCCGCATTTAGGGCAAAAAATGTATAGAATGAGATATTCAGAAGATTGAACATTGCCTAGCTGGTTGGAAGAGAATGCATTCAAAAGCAGTAGGGTCACCTTGATCAAGAGCACTCTTTCCAATTTACCTACATGCTTCATGTCTTTTTTATTTTTCCCCTTCTTTCTGGAGTTCTAGTGTTGCTAATTGCATCGAGAAATTACGGTGAGACTTCTTGTGGGGCAGATTATGGGAAGAAGAAAAAGTCCATTTGGTTAATTGGGATAATATTTGCACCCTAGTTGTGGAGGGAGGTTTGGGGGGTTTGTAATTTGTCGTTTTTCAACCGTGCTCCTTTGGGGAAATAGTTATGGCGATATCAAAAAGAGGGATGCTTTATGGACAAAGATAGTGGATTCCAAGTATAGATGCATGTGGGGTGGATGGAGTACAAATGAGGGACAAGGGCTACATGGAGGAGGTCTATGGAAGAATAGTAGGAGAGGTTGGGGGAAGTTCTATGACTAGTAAGATTTGGGGTGGGAGATGGATCTGAAATGAGTTTTTGGCTTGATTGGTGGTGTAAGGATAGGGCCCTTCAGGACTTTGGTGATTTTGAGTAATGCTACTCAATGAAATGTTAACGTCTTTAGAGAGGCACAAGATTGGGAGATGGATGATTTTAGTGAGTTTTTTAACTTGTCATATTCCACTAGAATGAGAAGGGGAAATGAAGATAAGATTCATTGGATTCCGTCAAAGAATGGGATGTTTACACTTTTTTTATAACATTCGATGCACTCATGATGTTAACCCTCTCCCATGGAAGAGCAAATGGCGGATGAAGGAACCCATGAGAGTTGCATTCTTTGATTGGACAGCCACACTCGGGAGAGGAGTGGGGAGTCACAATCATTTTATACTTCACTGTGAGATCACAAGTGCATTGTTGAGTGACTTCTTAAGGCAGGTTGGAATGACATGGGTAATGACTAGAAGAGTGTGGAGTTTTTCTATGCTTGGTGAAGGGTAGATGGCAGCCCACAAATTACAGCAGTCTGGAAGATAGTCCCTATATGTCTCCTTTGGCGATTATGGACTGAACGAAATGATAGAACCTTTGAGGAGGAAGAGGAAGGAGCTCAAGATTTCTTTATTCACACTCTTCTCTCTTGAACTGTATTTAAAAACTTTAATGATCTTGGTCTCCAGGATTTTCTAGAATCTTTTTCTTCTACTAGTTGAGTTTCTCTCATGTGTACTCAGGTTGCACCATTGTGCTTAATAAAAAAAAAAAAAAATCTTGCTTGCAAAAAAAAAAATGCAAAAGAAAAAATTGATTGTGTTTGGCCACCTACACAACCATGGGGGTGGTCCAACCATGGTGTTTGGCAATTAACACGTTTGGAAAAGAAATAGAAACACAATTTTCATGACATCCAATTTAGGTCTATGTTAAGTTACTTTTTATAGAAAGTGATATCATTATTTGTGATTGTTTCGGGTTATGTGTGCAGGTATCTGTAATTTCTTTACATTTAATATCATTTTATATACTTTTAACAGGCATTTAGGGGTGACAATTCAGATGTTGGATCACCTAGTAAAAAAAATCAAGCCTCGACTGAAAGTTCTAATTTATGTGTTGATCATCAACAAATGAGGGATCCAAATGGTGAACTGTCTGAGGAACGAGGCAAGCAGAAGAAGGTAAATGACAAATCAATTAATGAGGTGGACCCTCCAAGTGTGTCACCTGCTGGCGAGCCCTACCAATCAGTGGGGGAGATTCTGTCTTCAATAGATCCAGTGTATCCATTGCCTATGCCTGGAATTGAACAGGGTCCTGGAAAGACAATGTCTCAGTTGAATGTCTTCAATAAAGTTACAGGATCAAATGTCAATGCAAAGCAATCAACATTCTGGGGAAGGGACAATGTGAGTTGTCATTTGTTGACGCTTCTTTAATTTCTTTTATTTTAAATGTACTATCAGGAGCTCTCAATTTAAAAGCAGCGGATAATATGATACATCTCTTTGAGAAGGGTGTTTTTAGGTTCTTTAAAATGTCTAATCAACTTAATTTTATGAAAGAAGAAAGAATCATCCAAAGAGTCCTTCTGATGGTATCCAAAGCCTCATGAGTTGTCTTTCTTTCTGTTACTACTATTGCTACAACTACTAACAGTCCTTTTTGCTTTCATCATTGGCACCTCTAGTGCTGCTGCTGCTACCATTTCTTCTTCTATGTTTAATGAGAATTGTTTTTAAGATTATAAGTTTTGTTCAAGATTTTGTGGATTGTTTGTCCATAGCAGTCTGACATAGTAGTACGCATTTAAAATCATAGCTGCATGTGAGAAATTAAATTTAGGACTGAGTGTTTGGTTAGGCAGGCAGATGCTTTGTTTTGACCGAGGCATGAAACAAACAGTCGATGTCCTCCAATTTTTAGAGTTTTGCATCTTCAAGTGCATTGTCAGGCATCTGAATATACTCATTGGTTTTTATACAGGTCAGAAACACACCCTCAACAGAATCAGTTGATTCTTCCCAAGAAGAAGAGTAAGATACTTGTAATATTCATTAGCTGATTTGGCTTTGAAAATCTCATAATTCGTGTTGGTCAATATTGATGCTTTCTATTGTACCTTCTTAACATATCCCCCCCTCCCTAAAAAGAAAAGTAGATATCCTTGTTTTGTTCGGATCCTACTGTCATGCAAGGAAAAAAAAAAATCCATGTGAGCAATAAATTTCTTTGATGTTCAACTTATCAAAGCAGATACATGTATGAACTGTTCTCTTGCTTGGTTTTGGTCTGGCCTGTCTATATGATATTTTTTTTGTAAGTACCTGTACAAGTCAAGTGTTCTATACCACAGAGCCATTGAATGGCTTTTTTTGATTGGCACTAGGTGCCATCGGCAAGGATATTTTTTGGACATAAGCAAAGTGTGTATTTCTGGACATAAGCGTGTAAGTGTGTCATGCATAGTTCCATAAAAAACTGGGTATGTTTTGGTTTAGAGTTATACTGCTTATGTTATGCCAAATCCAAACTGAAAAACACGGCTGTACTTTGGGGCAGGCAGTTGAAATGATGGGTTAAAATAATTTCCAGATTCAGGTCTAGGCAAAGTTTGATTTTTCAGATGATATGAAAAAATGTAGAATGAAGAAGACTCGAATAGAAATACTCGGCATTTTGCCTATGAATGGTAGACAATGAAAAGATTCTGGTAAAGCTTTGACTTTTTTGGTGCCAATGCACTAACCATCTGATATCCAGACAATGGTTGTGCAGGTTGTTTTAAGAAGTATTTTACGAGTTTGTGTTGGTTAGAAGATGCATGGACTGTGTGGATTCTTAATCAAATAAATTGCGTATGCATAGGGGAATGTGACTAAATAATCCAGATCATTTAATAAGTGAATTTGCCAAGCGCCACATATATATCATTTGAATAGTTCTTTTGATACAAATACATTGTTCTTGACACTACATACTTTTGACTGAATTTTTCTTGGTTGGAACCTTTTAACATTGGGGGCAGGCTCTTTTGTGACTGGGTTGGTATAACTGAAACATAGCAAAGTTGTGAATTTCGTACCGTATTGGCTGGTACGGCTAGTATTTACTGTACCGGTCACTGCACCGGTAGAAAAGAAATAGTTGTTTTGCACCGGATCAAATACTGGCCATTTCGGTGCATTTCAGTCAATACCGGCCGAAATTCAATGTACCGGCCGAAACTTATATTTTTGTATTTTTAGTGTATTTTCATAATTTTTACTCCAATTCTCTCATCTAAAAACTATTTTCTTAACTTTTTTTAATTCCCTTTTCTCGAGTATTGAAAATCAAATCCCTACTCCCTTTTTTGTAATATAGATGAGTGATTATTTTTTTTTAATAGTTGGATTGAGAACTTAAAAGTATTATTGAGTTTTATAATTCTGTGTTTTAACTTTTTAAGATTTGCATTAATGTTATTTTGAAATATAATTTATACATATATAATTAATTTATCTATATATAAACTATCCCGAAACAGTACCAATACCAAAATATTTCATTCTAGTGCCTTAACCGAAACGGTATTCAAAACTTTGAAACATAGACAATCATTGGCTTCTAGTTTCAGTTTTGGCACCTCAGGACAGTAGCTCTTTTCCTTGGAAGGGTATTTGATAAACCATTGGCTACGCCTACTGATATCAATAAACTTTTACTTATGTGTGTGTGTGTGTATATTGTTTTTTGATAAGTGGTGTGTGTGTGTGTATATATATATATATATAAAAGAAGAGTATTTGATGAACCAAAGCACCTCTAAGAGCAGTTTTTACACATGGACAGCTTCTTTAATGAATATTCTCACCAGGGATAACCTAGGGAAACGTCATATCATTGTGGTTGATTGTGCTGTATGTGCAGAAAGAGGGGAATCTGTAGACCATTTTTTACTCCCTTGTTTGGTTTCCAGAGCCTTATGGAACAACTTCTTTGATAGAATTGAGCTGTCTTGGGGTTATGCCTAGAAGGATAGTAGGCCTCTTTGCAAACTGGAGAGGGTTTTTTTTTTTTTACAAGTAATAAACTTCATTGAACAAATGCAACTAGGCAAAGCTCATGTACACAGGAAGTATACAAAAGAGACACCTAATTACACTCTAGCAAGCTGAAAAGAAATGAAAAAGTCATGAAACTGGAGAGGGTTACAGGGCAGCTACCAAATTACATCAGTGTAGAGGATGTCTCCTCTCTGCTTTGTGTGGTGAATTTTGGTGGGAAATGAATGATAGCAATTTTGTCGACTATGAGGTGACGATGGAAAAGCTCAAAACCTTCTTCAATACTCTGTTTATTTGGACATCTGTTATAGATTTTAAGAGGCTGAGTCTTCATGATTTTCTTGTATATTTTTGTGTTTGTAATTAGGTGTTTCTCTTGTATGCATGATACATCTGGTGTACTTGGGCTAAGCTTTTGCGTTATTAAAAAAATAAATTCAGTTTTGGCATCTTTACAAGCAAGTTAGTTGGGCATCTGTTATTATTTTGTTCTTCTTTTTATAAGTATAATTTATGTTAAATCGTGTATTATCCTTTTACTTGTAATAAAAAGTTAGTTGGTGTTGGACATCTGCTTGGATTTTAACTCAAGACTAGAGGTCCATAGTTATTGAGTCTTTTGCTGCATGGAAAATAGGTACGTTTACATCCATAGTTTTTCCGTGTAATGCATAATTGCCTTCCCTTCAGTTAGTGGATGATGGGTCCAAAATCAAATTTTGGCACGATGTGTGGTGTGGCATTACGGCACTCAAGGAAGCTTATCCAAGTTTCTATGGCATAGCAAGAATGAAAGAAGCCTCAATTGCAGACCTCTTAATCCTATCCAATTGTACTCCCCAATGGAACGTTACATCTTTTAGAGATGCACATGATTGGGAAGTGGATGCTTTTTCGGAGTTCTATGATCTAGTGTACTTTACCCATACGATGAGGGGAGTTGAAGACAAGATTTGTTAGCACCCTTCTAGAAAAGGGTAGTTCACAGTCTGCTCCTACTATCAAGCCATTGACACATAATACAAATCCAATCCTATGGAGTAGTATTTGGAAGACAAAGGTAACCTTAACGGCAATTGTTTTTTGTATGGATGGCTTCCTTGGGGAAGATCCTCACAATAGACAACCTATGGAAACACCACATCATAGTCATGGATTGGTGTTGTACGTGCAAAAAGATTGGAGAGTCCGTTGATCATCTATTACTTCATTGTGAGATTGCTACGACCTCCTTTGGTTGTAACAGTATGGAAGATGGTTCCAATTTGTCTATGGTGGTGTATTTAGAGGGAGAGGAATGAAAGAACCTTTGAAGATCGAAAACGGTCAATGGATGAGCTTAGAAATATATTTTTCAGTACCATACTCAATTGGTCTATTGTAATTGATTTGAATGGCATGACTTTTCATGAGTTCCTTGCATCACTAAACTAGCATGTATAGGCGATGCTCTTGTATATGTCTTGTACACTTGGGTCTTTTTCTATTTTATGATCAATAAAATTTTGATTAATTTTTTTTAAGCTTTAGCCACCATCTGAAATAAACAAGCTCTTTTTAGTGTCATTACTGCCCAAGTGACCTCATATGTATACAAAATGATTTGGTTTATTGCTTATAGGCTTGCTATTCAGAGGCTTGAGATTGCCAAAAATGACTTACAACACAGGATTGCAAAGGAGGTAATATTGCTTTTGCTGAAGCCACTATATGCTAAAATGTGATGTTTTTGTTACTAACAAGATTGAGCATTGTTTATTATTAGGCTAAGGGAAATGCAATTTTACAAGCAAGCTTGGAGAGAAGGAAGCAAGCTTTACATGAGAGGCGCCTGGCACTTGAACAAGATGTATTCTCTCCCTAACCATTCAATTTATGGCGTAAAATTTACATGGCATTGCATGTTCTAAGTTTGTTAGTGTCAAATGTTCCACATATCGTGTTGGCATCACCAATTTAGATGTTAAATATATTATTGTTTCTTATTGCTATAGAGACTAAAAGTATATTACATTATTTGTTCTTGTTAGTTTCTGTGTACCCATCTAATCATTCTCAACCTTTCTACAGAAAGTTGTTATCTGTGCACCTGCACTTAGGTTCAACAGTTAATAGAGAGATAAAAAGAAAGACCAAATCAGAGCAGGGCTTGAACAGGGGACTAACAGCCATATTTGGTTTATTAGAAATTTCCAAAATTTTTCCAAATCAAACCAAACATCTTTAATATCAAAAAACTTTTCTATTTCAAATTTTCAACTCTTCATCTAGTTATTACCTAATTATATCTCAAGCACAAAAATCAATACAACTTTTACAAACTTCAAAACAAAAAATAATCTTATTTTTTTAATACGTAAGAAGTAAATTATATTGATATGAATGAAATAAGCATAGCCCATGTACCAAAAATAATCATAAAAAATTATATTCAAACAACTTTTTAACTTTATCTATCCACTTTCACAAACTTCAATACAATAATTATTTTAAAAATATTTTTATTCAAAATTTTCTCTCTCCTTTCCCAAAACCTAATCTCAAACAAATTCTCAAATATTTCCAACATTTTTTTGTTGCCAAACATGGTATTCTTAGGTTCACTGTTCAATTTGACAACAATTGCTGACGTCTTTTGCTAGGGTGAAATATCTAAGAAACTTATTTTAACTTTTCTCATGTTTTTATCACACTTGCTAATATACACTGCCTTACCAACCTTGCCTATTTTCATGTGGGAAATACCTAAAACCTCAGGTTTATAGCACTGTTTTCATGTGTCTTCTAACTCGTTAATGACTGTGTAGGTTTCAAGATTGCAAGAGCAGTTGCAAGCTGAAAGAGACCTTAGAGCCGCTCTGGAAGTTGGTTTGAGCATGTCTTCTGGACAGTTTTCCAGTTCACGTGACATGGATTCTAAGGTTTGTGTAGATCTTTGAGGTCTTTGCTCCTTGTTTTCTTCTCAAATGCTTTAATAGATATTCTTATGACTTTAAACTGATGTGAAGACGAGGGCTGAGCTAGAGGAGATTGCTCTTGCTGAAGCAGATGTGGCCAGGCTGAAGCAGAAAGTTGCAGAACTCCACCATCAACTTAATCAGCAAAGGCAGCATCACTATGGTTCACTCTCGGATGCGTGCGACCGTTATGGACATGTCCAAAATCATAATTTCCAACAGTGAGTTTGTGAATCATGCAATCTATTTTTAATAATCAGCTTATGATATTCATGCATTAGTAGCATCCTTAATTCCTTGACGCCAATGGGTCTGTTCTCAAGCTTCCAAGTATGATATCTCACCACATTGTGACATCAGTTTAACGTTTCATTTTGCCAAATATTTTGATATTATCCCTATGTTAAAGTTCATAAAGAGTGAGAGAGAGATTGTATCGGTACTACTAGTTGGCAAGCTGAACAAGAAGGAACTTTTTATGCATCAAGAAGGTTTATTGCTACCCATCAAAGCTATTATTTCCAGTTTTAAGTCCTTATTCTAGAGATATCATGGCAATGTGCATTTAAGTATGTGGTTTAGTAGGGAAACTACCAATAGTGTGGTGCACGAGACTGGGATTTACTCTTTAGGGGTGGGTCTGAAAGGCCTGCCTTGGAGAGGTTCCCTGACATAAAATAAAAAAAAAGTATGTGGTTTACGTAAACTATAATATTTTCATGCGTGTGTTCTCAACTTGCTCATCTTACGGTGATGTGGGAGCAACAAGAACAAGGAAGAAGCAATTTTTGGAAATTTTCAGATTTATAAGTTGCAGTAGTTCTATTCTCAGTCAATAAGGGTGTTTCAAGAATTGAATAAATCTGGAATGGAGAGTTATGGAATGTTTGTGCTTGCATTGCGTGAGTCAGTATTCAATGATAGTGATGGAGGTAGAAGACAAGAAGAGATTGCGAGAGATGTAAGTTTGAATGAGATGTGGTTAAGGCAGCAGTGGAAGTCATGAAACTCTAAATGGATATCTGAGAAACAGGAGTATGTAAAGAGGGAATACTCAGGCTGGGGCTGTCAGTATTTTGACACCCTAAACCAGACAACTGACCGACCCAACCCAGGTCGGGTATATAGCCTGCACCTAACTTTAATGACTCTTTCGAAAATCAAGGACTCCTTGAACATAAGATTTTTCAAATTATGTAGGTATGCACGTTTTTGAGTTTGAACTTAAAGTATTATAGTGAAGTCTACATGCTGATCATCATTGGGAGACGTATCAATTGTATCGTGTCCTTTTATCAACATTGATATATATGTTTCTGTTTCCATTTTGTTAAATACCAGTGTATAAATAAAAAAATTGGGATGTAAAAATTCTTTCAGGTGTCCATAGAAGATGCTGCAATGTAGTGTCTCAAAACTTTTTCAACTTGCGTTCTTACTATATATGCATGTTTGATAACTGCAGGAGATTTATTCAGCAACATTTTGATACAACCCTTGCATATTATAATCATGACCGGAAACAGAGGACTGAGGTATGTTTTGTGAGTTTTCATTTATAAGATTGGATTTCATGAGAAGAGATGCTAACTCATTTGTTTTCACAAAACTTCTCAACTCATCTCATCTTATCTCATCTAATCATTACAATTTTCCCAAATTTCCACACAAAATAAAATAAACAATTCAACTTTTTCAAATCCCAAAATAAAAATTTATATTAAAAAAATATATTCTAACTATAATTTATTCAATTTTCAACTTTCATATTAACTCATCTCATCTCATCTCATATGCGAAAACAAACCGTTCATCATCTTATTTTTATTTTAATTCTGTCTCTCTTGGATTTGTTTGACTGTTTTCTTTCTTTACTCTCTTTATTTCTCATTAATCTAAAACCCCTAGGGGTTGGCTCAAGTGGTAAAGGCCTTGGACTTGGGGGTATGCTCCTCCCAGGTTTAAGGTTCAAAATCCACTTGCGTGCAAATAATCTCTAAGGGCCATCGGATCAGGGGATTTTCTTATTGAATTACCTGAGGTGCACTTGGGGGAAACTCCTTGCATAGGACCTGTGCACCCCCGGGATTAGTCGGGACGCAATTCCTGGACACCCCGGTGCCAAAAAAATAAATCTCATTAATCTAAAGGGTGTTTTGAGACCCATCCAGAAAATGACCTCATCACTTGTAAACAATTTTAATTTTTTAACTTAAAATATGTATCCTGGAGGTTTTCTTTTTTTCTTTTGTATTTTTTATGGGTGGGAGGAGACTGGGGAAGTATGTTGTCTACCTTTGTAAATTTACATGATCTGTTTTATCTTTACTCATCATTTAGGTTAACTGAGCCAAGTCCTAGAACCAGGAAGATCCTGCACCCTGTACAGCTTTGACAAATTGACTAAAGCTATCACATGCAGCATAGCATCCATCCTTCTCATAGCATATTCCTCAGTAATATTAAAAATGCATCCTCAAAAGCCACGTGATTAAAATTTATCTAGATTATTCTCCCTGAAATGGGCTATAGTAGTTGGGAATTGGTTTGCTCCTTGCTTCTCTGATGGTTCTCAACAATCCACAAGTTTTTGCCTTCCCATATTGGTGTATCTTGGGTTTATGATTCATCAAGAATGACTTAGAAAAGAAATGATTCATCGAGAATGACATGCATTTGAAAACTTGGTTGCTTTAACAGCCGGAATTTAAAATTCTGTGGATTTGACAAGAACTTCTAGACAGACAAGATTCTAATACCATGCCAAAAGCCATCAGTCCTTTCCTATCTATCTCATTTGCTTTTTGAATTTCTAATCAACGCTTGTCATTTAACCTATCTCCTTTTTAAGATCCTGCTTGTTCTTGTACATCATTCATTGTCTCCAAGATCTCTCTGTCCCTCTCCATACAAAACTCTTGTTTCAAAGAATTTGAATGATTTAACCATGTTGGTTCAGGAGAGCGTGTTAGGAACAGACTGGAGGGGTATTAAAGGACAGGTGTTAGCATCTAGCAGCAATATCAAGCAGCCTTCTCAAAAGCAAATTATTGATTCAACAAGCCTGGGTGATTCTAAAAGTACAGACACATCCACCAGAACGCTGATGGATGAACTTTGTGCTGTTGATTCTGCCACCGTGCCTTCCATTTCCAGAGCAGTGGAGGCAAGCATTCCTTCGTGATAAGTCGTTGACACTTCTTAATAAAGCTGTTCAATTATTTTCAGACTTGATTTGATTTGAGAAGTTATCTTGTTAAATCCAACACTAACTACGGAGAAAGCCATCAATTTTTGCAACTCTGCATTGGAAATTATTTCCAATTTTTCCATCTGCGCTGTTTTCAGATTTCCCCAAGTATTTCCTTGATTGATATCTACCTTCCAAATTATGCCTTGATGTTGACTCTGTAACCTGGTTTCAGATGGAGTATCCAAGACATCCATCTGCAGCATCTTCCACATTGGTTGAATTGACAACACGTCTTGATTTCTTCAAAGAAAGACGTTCTCAGCTCATGGAACAGCTCCACAACCTTGACTTGAACTACAGCACAACTTCTTCGCAAGACTTTGTCTTTAGAACATTATCCCCACCATGGAATTGACTGAGTGAAGATGATGCTTCATTAACTACGCTGGGAAGAAGATTGCCTCACATCTTGCTGTATATCCTTCTACACTATAACGTATATAACTTTGATCTGTAGTTGGATGTTGTATTGTTTAATGTCCACTGTTTCATATTTAAAGCTTTTTTTTATTTTAATCTTTTCTTCACTTTTCAGAGAGAATGTGATTGGGATTTTTGGAAGACTAATCTCCTTCTGTTCTTCGAGTTCTTTCTTTCTTTATTATAAACGATGCAACATTCTGTGTTTTTCGAATAGCAAGTGGAGGTATGTTATTGAACAAATGAGATGGGTTGAGTCTTGACAGCTGCTCTCAATCCAATCCGAGCTATTTTATGAGATTTTGAAAATTTAAAAAAAAAATATATTATAAAATTAAAATATTGTTAGAATATTATTTTTATTTTAGAATATTATTTTTATTTTAAAATTTAAAATTTATGAATTATTTTTTATTTTTCGATTGAAAGTTTGAATAGTGATAATGATTAGTTTTAAAGTATTTATATTTAAATAATATTTAAAAAGAAAATTAAATTAAATTAAATTAAATAAGATTAAATGAAATGAAAATTACTTTCAAACATATGGCAATTGTAGAAGGCATGAATTGAATTGACATGTCAACCACTCTTTTAAATGATACACAGGAAAATCTTGTATACTTGTGTGAGCTCATTAGTTCGATCTGTCATAACATGATTGGTGGCTAGTTGGCGACTAGCTGGTCACGTAAATAGGTGACCATTTCGATTCATAATTAAAGAGAAGGGTTAGGTTATGCAAAGATTTTACAAAAATAAAAATAATAAATTGAAGTGATTTGGCATGATCTATTAAATTATAATATTTTCTTTTGAAAAAAATTTATTTATAAGGTAGTGTGTAGAATGCATTTAATAAAGTATCTGACATAATTTTATTTAAAAAATAAATTTTAAAATTTAAATATTACAAAATAAATTTTATCATTATGGATGATGTACTTTACATACTAACTTGACGATATAATAGATCATATTAGTAATTTTTAAATATTATTAACGCTAAAGGCTTCCAGATCAATAATATATTGGAAGCCTTAAAAATTTTACTTGTAAAAGAAAATTTTTATTCATCATCTATTTTCTCATCATTTCATACTGTGACATTAAATAATAGGTTCACAAATGAAATATATTAAATAGTTTTCAATCATTTAATGTCACGTCATGAGATGATGAAAAGACGATAAGAATTGAAATGTGTGGAACACTACTCTTTTTTTAAATAAGATCAACATGTTATTAAAACCATGTCAAGTTTTATTTTATGGCATTTTTTACCATAAACCAAAAGAAATAATATTTATAATTGTGAGCATGTAAGCACTATATAATCATTAAAAAAATAATTATAATATTTATAAATAAATAAAAAATAATTTTTTAATAAGAGATTTATCTATTTGCTCTTCCTCTAAATGAATAAGTCTAAAGAGAAGCCACTATTCCAGCAAAGCCAGAACACACTCTACGTGTCATGGAGTAAAAAGACTAAAAACACCCCCAAAACAAAACTTAAGTCTTTTTTCTCCCTCTGTCTACCCCGTGTGTCGCCCAACCCCCCGCCCCTCCTCTACCCCCACCCCCACCCCCACCACCCGTGTCGGCATCCTCTCCCCCACCCCCTACCGGCGTCGACATCCTCTCCCCCGGCGTCGGCATCCTCTCCCCCACCCCCACCCGCAACCTACAACGCCATCCTCTCCCTCACTCGTACCCCCCGTCGCCCATCTAGGCCAAATGAGAGGCATGGCTGAGTATGGAGGGGGCTGAGAGAGGTGGGGTGGAGTTGTTGGTGGCTGAGGGGTGCTCTAGGTGGCGGTTGGAAGCCGTGGGTGGCGGCATACGGCGGGGTAAGGGGCAAAACCCATTTCGGGTGAAACCCATTTCGAGTCTGGAAGCCGTGGGTGAGGGAGGCTGGAAGCCGTGGGTGGTGGCATAATCCGTGGGCTTGGTGGTGCCCGACGGTGGGGCTGGAGGCTGACGATGGCGGCGGTAGCAGCGGCAAACCGTGTAGGAGAACCCATTTCGGGTTGAGAGAGGGTGCTACGCATTGGGGCTTCCGTGGAGGTTTGAAGGTGGCCGGTGTGATGGGGAGTCGAATGGTGGTGGCTGGTGGCACTGCAGGTGGCGCAAGGCGGGTGAGGGGAGAGGGAACCGGAGGGGGATTTTGTTATTTAAAAAAAAAAAAAAGAATAAAAACACACCGACAAAGGTGGCTGGAGGTGGCCGGTGTGATGGGGAGTCGAATGGTGGTAGCTGGTGGCACTGCAGGTGGCGCATGGCGGGTGAGGGGAGAGGGAATCGGAGGGGGATTTTGTTATTAAAAAAAAAAAGGAATAAAAACACACCGACGAAGGTGGCTGGAGGTAGCCGGTGTGATGGGGAGTCAAATGGTGGTGGCTGGTGGCACTGCAGGTGGCGCACGGCGGGTGAGGGGAGAGGGAATCGGGTGAGGGGAGAGGGAATCGGGTGAGGATTTTTTTATTTTAAAAAAAAAATAAAGAATAAAAACACACACATAAGATGTGCTCAGATCAGCTGGCTGATCCTTAGCAAAGCTCTTTCCTAAATTAACTACTTTACATTCTATGATGGTACGCAACTCACCTAGTTAAATATTCCTATTTTTGCTTTTGTTTGGGCCGAGGTAAGTGGGTCCGCGTGATCCATTTCATCCACAGAAAATTGAATAACGAAAACGTTATCGAGAAACTTCTCCTTCCTTTCTCTGCGTTTTCCATCTCTTCTTTCAACCCAATGTTTGTGAACTTGTGGCACAGTCATTACTCCATAGATTACAGCAAGTAAGTTTTCCCCCAACGATTTTGGGTTTGTGATTCTTGCTATTTTTTTCTCCGAAATTCCGTAGTTATAAATATAGCTCAAAGTTTGTATGTTTTCGTGCACTATTTCCGTATACATGATAGTCCTATAATTGCGTTTGGCTCTGTTTTTCGATCGCCGAGGAAACGCTGGAAGCTAAAACTAGACGAATTTCGAGTTATGTTTTCTTTTAATAAAATTTAATTTCCCGTTCTGAAAAGTGGAAAGTTGAAGTCTTTTTGAATTCTTATTCCTTTTTTTTTGGCCGATTTTACCTCCGTTTTCTCAGCAAAGAAACACGGTTTTAGGAATATTCTGTTCAAGAAACTTGTGTTTCCGTTAAAATGACAGGGACTTGATCTTTGTTTCATTAAGAGTTTGCGAGTTAAATGGTGAAATGATTCTTTATTTTAGAACCAATTCGTATTTCTGAGCCTGATAATGCCTAGAAATTGCGGGTTTATGCTGATTGGTTGACTCTTTTTCGTGTAGGTGGTATTTGCTTGATATAGCTGTGTGATCTTGGTGGAAGACCCTCGTATCTGTGATTCCTGTTGGCTTGATTGTTCAATTTGATGACTTTTTAAACTTCTCAACCATGAATTTGTGGTTCCTCGGTGCTTTCCCATGGTTTAGGGGCCAACCTAGCAATGATTTGGTGACCACTCTGAATTCCACGAGTGCCCTTGTCCAACAATCTAAACAGAAAGATTGCTTTGGTATCAAGTTGTGGGGATGGTCCTTGCTTTCATTGTTTCCCTGGGCAATCAATGCTAGACATAGAATTCAAACACCGGCCACTGTTAATAGAGGATTAAAGAGGCGAGCGCAACCTCCTGGGGCTGTTGAAAATGGTGGCAAGGTTGTGGCTTTGCGCTTTAGACCATATGTTTCAAAGGTTCCATGGCATACAGGTGTAAGAGCATTTCTTTCACAATTATTTCCTCGATATGGGCATTATTGTGGACCTAATTGGTCCAGTGGAAAAGATCATGGATCTCCAATTTGGGACCAGCGGCCAATTGATTGGTTGGACTTCTGCTGCTACTGCCATGATATTGGTTATGACACTCATGATCAGGCCAAGCTACTTCAGGCCGACTTGGCGTTTCTCGAGTGTTTGGAGAGACCAAATATGAGTACAAAAGGAGATCCTCAGATTGCAGTTCTTTATAAGACGATGTGCATTACAGGTATTCTGTATACATTGCATCACAATCCTGTTCTTTGGTTAAATCCTTTTTTTTTTTTTTTTTTGCATTATTGTTCAAAAAATACATGACATAATATTGTTCGGTCCTTTGTTGGTTTGGGGGGGAAATTATGTTCTTTCTTTTTGGGTTTTGATCACTTTTTGCTATTATTCTAATGGTTTTGTCTCCATGAATGGCAGGTCTCAAGAATATACTACTACCTTATAGAAGCCACCTTGTTAAGCTGCAGTCTGGGCAACCTTTGATTGATTTTGGATGGATAAGCAACGTAAAATGGAGAAGTTGGAATTTTCAGAAGATTTCAAGATAAATCGTGTGTTCTGAGACATAGTGCACCTGTTATTGAATCTAGAAATGGTCCCAAAAAAAAATAAAAATAGGATAACTATTCTTATAATCTAGCCATTTACTTGCTTTGAAGTTTCTCTCTTTGAGAGCTCTGGAGCAAATTAAGATAGTTGTGCATCTAAAGTTTGTAAATTCGAACCCCCTTTAGCCCTTAGGGCAGTATAATTGTAAAAAACATAGGATAACTGTTCTCATTATCTAGCCATTTACTTGCTTTGAAGTTTCTCTCTTTGAGAGCTCTGGAGCAACTTAAGATAGTTGTGCAGCTGAAGTTTGTAAATTTGAACCGCCCTTAAGGCAGTATAATTGTAATATATGTACTCTATGTTGAAATGTACAGATATGACCTTTACGTGGTGCTGGTGCATGTTTTGTGTGCTTTGATATGATCTATTTACCATCCTGAATTACTGCTGCAATAGACATCTGGTGTGATGTCTCCTTATAAAAATGATTGCCTCACCTAGAGAGTAATGATTTTCTTTACCGAAATGTGTTTTTTTATTTTTTCAACATTTGTTTTTGTTTATTTTTTGGAATTGTGTTTTCTATTTTTTGTATTTTTAAAAAAATATCTACAAAAAAATATTGTAAAAATTTTTTTTAATAAAAAAGACAAAACACTTAAACACCGTCGGTTAAAACTTCGGTGGCTTCTGTAAGTGGACGTAGCAGTGTCTTATACATAACCCTTTCAAGCGACTACCAATAGGCCTTTGGTCTAATGGGACTTTCCCATGTCCCATAGACATTCTGATATGGGATTTTGATTATTTATTTCTTTATTGGCACGGGGGTTTGAGAATAAATTCTTGACTAATCTAAGGAATGTTAAGGGTTTCGGTAAGGAGTTTTTTTGTAAGTGCACATCGTGAAATTTAAAGAGAAGTTTCTCCAATTAAAAATACAAAATTAAAAAATATATCAAAAAAATACAAATTAAAAAGAATGCATATTTCTCCCTTTTACGATCTAGTAATTTTAATTCAAGTGCGCGCAAATCAATCTCTTTCTTAGTCATTGACTTATTTTAATTCACAACGATGGTCTTTTCAAGTAAGAATTAGATTTCTTGTGTGGAATGCACGATTTACTTGAAAGTAGAGTTAAATCATTTTAATCTTTATCTAAAAAATATAGT
>QGSO01001302.1:0-17411 GCA_011037825.1 Carya cathayensis
ATGGCTCTGAAAATTGGTATGTATGAACTCTGGTGGAAGGGGAAGAGAAACGGGCGGTCAAAGGGGCGGCGACGGTAAGGAGAAATGGGGAAGGGAAGAGCATGGGGAGAGAGAGAAAGAGAGGAAAGAGAGAAGAAAAAGGAAAAAGGAAAAAGTGAAGGGAAAAGGGTAGGGGCCTAGGTAATTAACTTCAATCCTACGTTTCGGGATCCTCAAATAAACCAACGATGAGTTAAAACACTGATTTGAAAACGCGTAAGTGTTTTATTTTAAATAAAACATTTAAATAAAACACTACGAGTAATTAAGGTAGAATATCATTTTAGAAACTAAAGTTTATAAAATAATATTTCCTCATCATTATTTAAAATGATAAAGTACCGTTAATTAATCGAAGAGGATAAAATCATTTAAATTAAATAAGAGCTTTCAACGAAAAAATAAACCTCCTAATATCTTAAAACAACTAAAATATTTAATTTAAGTAATTATCCACAATTATAATATTTTCAAAGCTCATTAAATTATTATAATTGTGCTACTTTAAAAACAAGCTTATCTAATACTTTGAAATCCGGTGGATAAAATCCGAAAAACGCCATCGAGGTACAACGCTTAGGATAATTCTGTTCATGATTTTATAGTTGTCGGTGAAGAACAAAATAAAGTGATTTACGGAAAAAGATTAATTATGCACGTGATTTCGGGTGAGGGTAGAGACGAGAGAGATAGTGATTGCTGTCGGGAAAGAATTCAAAACTGATTGCCATGCTGTCAATATGTGCGAAAAAGAAAGAGAAGGGTGAGGAGATAAGACTAAATTTTAGCGGGCTGTTACACTCTACACTCACACTAACTCATATTTTCAGAACCTAGGGTTTTTGTGTATGGATTTCTAATAAGACTACATTATATTTCCAGGTTTTTGCTGCTTTAAATCATTGGATTTTTGTAAGTATACACTCAACTTGCTCTTAGTTAATACTTGCATACATTTGTGTAAATCCTTCTAGTGTTATTGTTGTTTTGATTCCTATTCTTGTTTGCTTGATTGAATACTCTTACATAAACTTGGAATATGAATATGGAATTATTAATGTAAATTGATTTATGATGAAAAATGGTGATAAAATGCTTTACATGTTTCAATTTTAAGGAAAAAGATATGGACGTTTGAAAACTCTTGATGATTCGGTTTTACCATGCCCTGAGTGATTCAGATTTTGTTCAAATTCTATGATTTCATGTCTTGTTTTACTATATCATGAATTCTAAGCATCTTGGATGAAGTTTGAAGCATGTTTAAGTGATGATCTTTCATGATTTTATGAATACATGTTTCGGCCAAGGCTTATATATTCATGGTTCCATGTATGCAATTTGATAACCTATGTGTTATATGTTAACATGCCATGAATCAAATGTGTTATGCATGGTTATTTCATGCATGGCATTTCATGTGTCATTTGTCGAGTATAAGAGTGTATGTCTTAAGTCTCATGTCATATGCATTTGGGAAGAGTGATTTTCAAATAAAAACATTTTCAAGAGAACAAAGAGTGTTTTGGAAATAAAGTAGCGTTTTTAAAAGAAAAGTATTATCACGACCCCAAATGCTAGGACCGGGAAGTGTCCTAGTGAAACTCCTTTGTCCACTCTGGAGTGCTTAAGAATGGAGTGGTAACCCCTTAATCGATAAAGAATCGTTAGTATGCCTTGAATAGATTTTTTTTAAAGGATGCCGGAGTGAGGTAGCACCTAACGCTAGTGGGTGCCATGATTAAGGGAAGTAACTCGATGAAGTACTGTCGTGTTACTATGATATGAATATGTTTAAGACGTATTCACCACGGTGTACGGACTGTTTCTAGTGCGATAACTAGCAGGAATATGTGGTGCATATGGGAGCCGTGATGTGTCCACAAGAATGAGGCAATGTGCCTATATTATATGCTCTAGATCACATGATGTGAATCATGTGATGTGATATGATATGGATCATTTGATTAAGCAAGATAGGAATAAGGACCAAAGTATGTTTTTCAAAAAGTCAAAGAATTCTGTTGCAAGTCTTTTGAAAAAGTTCAACTGCATAAGTCAAGTTTTCAGTCATGTCATGTGTCAAGTACATGTCCATGCATGCATTGCTTAATATACCTCTTGTATGCTTGTGATTAACTTTGGTATGTTGTGATTACTTAATGAAATTTCTTGAAATCTCATTGTTGCATTTTTCCACTATCATTCCTATCCCGGAATGGTAGAAGTAGTTTCAAGTATGCTCGATAAACCCAAAGCATGAATCTAGAAGGTACCTTGATAGAAGATGAGTACACTATTTGGGGACGTATATGTTACACATTGGTTATGTTGGAATGCCCCATTCCTTTTCTTCATGAGTTGTTAGGTGTCTTCACGACCCTAATTTTGATGTTCTATGTTTGGATCCCTCATGAGTTTTGAAGTTTTCATGGAACCTGAATCAAGTAATGCGACTTATCGAGGAAGCTAGCGCAATCTACGTGGATGGAACGAGGCTCATTATGGAGTTAGGACTCCCATCGCTAGAAATGCGGAAGTCGACGGGAGCTTGCTTGATTTTGTCTCCTGATGGATCCCTGATAGTGGGTAGATTGTTTAATGAGAACCTAGGGAGGTTTAGGTGGCCTGCCCATGTTTAGAGTGAAAAGAAAAGAAAAGAGAGAGAGAGAGAGAGAGAGAGAGAGAGAGAGAGAGAGAGAGAGAGAGAGAGAGAAACTTTTGGTCCCGTGTTTTAAGAATTTCCTACTCTGATTATGTTTTGAGACTCTCTTATTATGAATGATAGTATTTTAGGACAAGTTTAGCAAAAAAGTTTTTTTGTACCATGTATTTTGCAATTGCCTACGGTATTGCTTAGATATCTCATTACATTTTTACTGTTTTTTGCTGAACGTTTATTGCATACTGTTAAAATATCTAAAAGTATGCATATTATCTGTCATGTACAAGGGCTGTATAACCTTGTGTTGCATGTCCTGACGTCTCAGTCACCGCAAAATCTCAAGTGGAGGTTGAGGGCGCCACAAATGGATTTTCGCAAGTATCTTTTCCTTAAATCCTGAATTCACCAGAATCACTCTTCGCCCTTTGTAAGACAAGGTTTTATCCTTGTTTAGACTTTGGTTCTTCCAGTGTAAAGCAATCGGTAGGGATGGACTTTCAAAATAATTTGCCTATTTTTCTTTAAATATGGATCAATTCATCTAATGAGTATTGAATGGTTTTTTTTTCCAGAACAATATTGAATGGGTTTTACTGGACTCACGAAAATTCCTTAACCAACCATAATAGTTTTTGGGACCTTCAAATTATCCGATAAAGCTTCAATTGTGCTTCCTAAATATGGGTCTCTACTAATGCCATCAAACACCCTCTGCAAAACATCAATGGCTTTAAAATAAAATATTGGATCTATGAGCCCAGTAAGAATGTTTAGCCAACCTTAATAAAACTTTTTTTTTTTTGAGGGAAAACATATAGTTTTCATTCATTATAACAGATTCTGGATACAAAAAGGAATAGCATCTACAGAAACAATGCTATTACTGATGCTAAGTGCATCTTGACATAAGGCATGAGCTAAGGAATTGCATGCTCTCTTAGTATACCTGGCTGTCCATTTAGTAAAGGAGTCTAGAGTTGTTTTTGTGGTTTTGATCAGCATGTCTGCATAAGAATCTGTATCAGTTTGGGACTTTAGGCCATTGACTACTTGTAGAGAATCACCCTCCATGATCACATCTTGCCATCCTAGTGATTTAAGGAACATAGAAGCTTGGAGAGCAGCATAAGCTTTTGCTAGGAAAGGGTCGGGGAAGAGGGTATGATTCATTCTCATGGTGGCTAGCACCTTCCCTTTCCAGTCTCTTACCACTGCCCCCACTCCAACCTTGCATTTAGCTTTGTCCAAACCTGCATCCCAGTTTACTTTCAATTTTCCTTGAGGAGGAGCTTCCTAGTTGAGGTGAGCATTTGAGGAAAAGGGGCACTGCTGGACAAGTTGGTAGGTATTCTTAAGATCTTCACTGAGCAGTTTGACCTTTTGGTTGATGGAGTTTGGGTGAGTGAAAGTGTTGTTGAAAATAACTTCATTTCTTCTTTTCTAGATCTTCCAAGCCATGAGAGCAAATTCTACCATCTCTTTTTCTTCTAAAGTATTGAGGAATCCTTCTAGTAGGGTCCTAAAAAAATGGCAGGGGATGCTAGATTTTTGGATCTTCATACTACATTGGCTCCACATGTCTTGGGCTGAGGGACATACCCATAGTGCATGTGCTACTGATTCAGGTTGGGACTTGCAAATGGGACAAGAGTCATCAGTGACAACTTTTTTCTGGTGGAGCTTGACTCTGGTGGGAATGGCTTCCAGAAAGGCCCTCCATAGGAGATTCTGAGTTGCCCTTGGGACTTTTAGTTGCCAAATGGATGACCAAGGCAAATCTTCATTTGTGCCTGTAGATGGTTGGCCATGTGTTTGATTGTCCATCTCAGATTTCAGATAATATGCTGATTTGACAGAGAAAGCACCAGTGGTAGTGCCTCTCCATAACATTATGTCAGAGGTGGGATAGGGACTGAGAGGGATTCTCTTGAGTAGCTCAGCTTCTGTTTTGTCAAATATGGCTTCACAAAGGGTAGTTCCATTTGTTTGTGGGCTTTTCAATGAGTATGGCCACATTTGAGTCTGATGGGAGAAACCTGATTGGGCTCTATGGTTTAAAAGTTGAGGGTTGAGGAAACCACTTGCCATCCAGATTTCTATAGTTTGTCCATCACCAACATGCCAAACTAGGCCTTCCTTTAGCAAGGATTTTGCAGAGATGAAACTCTGCCAAAGGAAAGAAGAATTATTCACTCTTTTTGCATTCAGGAAGGAGCTATGCTTAAAGTATTTAGCTTTTAGGACCTTGGCTGCAAGGGAGTTAGGGGAAGAGATAATCCTCCATCCTTGTTTAGCAAGGAGTGCACATTTGAAATGTTCAAAGTCCCTTAAGCCCAGACCTCCTGACTTTTTAGATTTTATCATTTGTTTCCATGAGACCCAATGAATTTTGTGTTCCTGTGCCTGTTGTCCCCACCAAAATCCTCTGACTTGCTTGTTAAGCTCATTAAGAAGTTGCCTAGGTAGCTTGAAAATTCCCATGCTGTAGGTTGGAATGGCTTGGATGACTGCCTTGATAAGGGTTTCTTTTCCTGCTTGAGAGAGAAGCTTTGTTTTCCAGCTGTTGAGTTTTGCTTGCTTTGTCTAAGATACCTTTGAAAGACTGGGATCTGGACCTTCCTACCAAGGCTGGTAATCCCAGATATTTCTCATAAGAGTTTGTGCCACGAATTCTTGCAATACTAGTTACAATGTCCTTGGTCTGTTCCCTGGTATTTGAGCTAAAAAATATGGAAGTCTTGTCTTTATTAAGTCTCTGGCCAGAGGCTTTCTCATAGGATTCTAGCAGGGAGTAAAGTTGACTCCATTCAATTGAGTTTGCCTTATAGAAAAGAAGCGAGTCATCTGCAAAGAATAGGTGGGTTGCAAGTGATTTTTCCTGATTGATAGGCCTGAGATCAGGTGGTTCTTCTCAGCATGATTTAAAAGGCAGTTTAGAGCTTCTGTGCACAAGATGAAAAAGGTAGGGTGAAAGGGGATCACCTTGCCTTATTCCTCTGGTAGGACAGAAGTAAGGTTGAGGTTCTCCATTCACAATGAGAGAGTAAGACACTGAGGAGACACACTTCGTTATAAGCTCAATACAGGTTGCCGGAAAGCCCATTTTTTTCATGACAGATTTCAGAAAATCCCATTCAATCCTATCATAGGCTTTGCTCATGTCAAGTTTTAAGGCCATATAACCCTCCCTACCTTTCAATCTAGCTTTCATAGTGTGTAAGGACTCGAAAGCTACAATGATATTATCAGTTATGAGCCTTCCTGGTACAAATGCTGTCTGAGTAGGGGAAATGATGCTAGATAGAATTTTTTTAAGCCTATTTGCCAATGTTTTTGCAATGATCTTGTAAAGAACGTTGCATAAACTTATTGGCCTGAAGTCTGTGACAAGGCTTGGGTTCAGCTTCTTTGGAATGAGAGCTATAAGAGTTTCATTAAGAGTGTTGTTCCATTTTCAACCATTTAGGACTTCAAGGGAGGCCTTAGAAACACAATTTCCCACTATATCCCAATATTTCTGAAGAAATAATGCAGGGAAGCCATCAGGCCCAGGTGAACCAAGAGGATTCATGCTAAAAATTGCTTCCTTGACTTCTAAATCAGTATAAGATGCAGAAAGGATTGAGAACATATCTGCTGTAATGACTTCTTGCGGAGGGTTTAGGCAAGACTCAATACCTGTTGGTTAGGAGGATGTGAACAACTCTTTGAAGAAATCTTGCAGAGTTTGGCAAATGGTTGGAGGATCTTGGGTTGTGAGACCTGATGGGGTTTGGATCCTAGTGATGGAATTAGTCTTTTTCCTTTGGCTCGAGCACTTGTGGAAGTACTTTCTGTTACGGTCACCATCTTTGAGCCATGCCTGTTTTGCTCTTTGTTGCCATTTTAGGTTCTCTGCATCCATGATGTTGTTGATGTCTAGTTTGACCATCTTGATTTCCTCAAATAAGTCTCCCTGGTTTCTCTCTTGTAAAAGCTTGAGTAGCTCAGTTTTTTCTTTTAGAAGTTTTCCTTGATCCCTTCTCTTGTTCTTGCTCCAAGTCTTGAGTTTTTCTTGGCAGTGGTTAAGGCCTTGTAGAGTGCTGTGTAGTCTGCTTGTACTGTTGGAGAGCATCCAGGCATTTCTAATGAGGTCCTCACAATCCTCTTCCTTAGACCAGGCTGATTCAAACCTGAAGATTCTCTTCTTCTGTCCTATGATGCTTGAGTCTGTTGTCTGAACTAGAATTGGTTTGTGGTCCAATTGAGGGCAATCTAGATGGGACACCTTGTGCTTAGCAAAGAGGTTAAGCCAAGAGGTGTTGCCACATGCCCTATCGAGTCTCTACTTAGTGAATTTCCTTCCCTCTCTGTTGTTAGACCATGTGAACCTATCTCCAATGAAACCCAAATCATACAGATTACAAAAAGACAGTGCATTTCTGAAAAGGACCATTTGTCTGTATGGTCTACTTGCAGCACCAACTTTCTCCCTTTGGTGAGTGATCTCATTAAAGTCCCCTAAGCACAGCCAAGGCATATTTCCAGTAGGTTTTAGAGCCATGAGGAGATGCCAACTTTCTTGCCTTTTTGTTGAGTTAGGATGGCCATAAAAGCCTGTAAGTTGCCATTTTGTTGTTACATTGGGAGAGTTTATATAGGCTGAGATGTGCCAAGTTGTGTAATTAATCACCTCCACCGTGACTGAATTTTTCCATAGGAGTGCTAACCCTCCACTTTTACCTCTGCTATCAACTGAGAAACAGTTATCAAAACCCAGTGTAATTTTTATTCTTTCTAGTCTACCATTGTTGCACTTAGTTTTTGTGAGAAAGACTAAGTGGGGCTGTTAGTTTTCACCAAGATGTGAAGCTCTTGAATTGTACGAGGGTTCCCAAGCCCTCTACAGTTCCAGGTCAGGCAGTTCATTGGGTCTGGTGGGGCTGCTCAAGAGCTGTAGAGGGTTCCCAAGCCCTATACAGTTCCAGCTCAGGCAGTTCATTGGGTTTGGTGGGGCTGCTGAGCAGCCTCCACCAAATGTGCTTGAGTTTTGCTTGGATCAAGCTTGAGCTGTAGTTTTTGTTTTTTGTTTTCTTCATTTTTCCTTGTGCTATTTCTTTCTCTCAGAGGTCTCTTGATATTGGTGTGGGGAAGGGTTTTACATATTCTGTTTGTGGCATCTGAGAGTGGGGTTGGCAATTCCCTTGCTTTCCTTTTCCAGGTTTTCCCTCTCACTGACTTACTAGGGGAGTTATTTGTGATGTTAAGGCCAGTGTCGGGAGAGGGATCCCCTTTCTTTACTTAATGTTGGCTATTAGAAAAAGGAGCCTCAGTTGGCAACATAATTGTGTCAGAGGTATGGACAGTAGGGTGCGAGGGCCTTACCTGAAATGGAAGTTTGGTAGGGTCCTTTAGAAAACTTTCCTGACTTTTGACAGGCCTCTCATGTATTGGGAAAGACTCAGGGCCTTTGTAGCGTGGGGGGTTGTCCATGCCCAAAGTCACCTGCTTTGCATTGGGTTGAGCTTCTTTGGATCTATGAGCCCAGTAAGAATGTTTAGCCAACCTTAATAAAACTTAGACGCTCTAAGCTTATCTAGTATGAATCAATTACCCTAATCCTAATATAAATTAGAGTTGCAGTTGTGAGTACACAAACACCGTGTAATTATTTAAAAAAAGGTGAATAAATACAAGACCTACATGAAAATAAATTAATTTTTTAATAGTAAACTCTACTCTTTTTTAAAGTGACTGCATGGAACTTGCGCACTCTACGACTGTACGTAACATTATTCGTACTTTGCATTATAGCTTTTTTAATCTAAATTCTGCATGCTGTTGGCAGTGGGTTGTCAACCTAGATTCTGTACAATATGAAGTCAGTGCCGAGTGGGTTTTGGACAAATTTCAGTATAATCTGGTTTCATCAATTGGAATTGTATATTTGCAGGGTTTGTGGAGTCATGGACTGTGTTGTGGTCCTTCTTAGATTTTACATTTTCTTTTCTGCTTTCTTTTTATATATATATATATATATAATCTGATTTCATCACTTGTATATTTGTAGCATTATCTTTTGGCTGTTTACTTACTCATAAAAGCTTTTCTTAAATTATTTTAAAAAAAATGAAAAAAAGGATTAAGCCTGTACAATTTTAAAAAACAACTAGGGCCTGAAATGGAAAAACGAAAAGCTGAGAAAAAAAGGACCCAACCCTGGTTTCAAAGGAGCCATAAATGGGCTTATCGAAGGCCTGATGAAGTCATAGCCCAATCCCTCCGCTCGTAAGAGATGGAGGCGGCAGGCGTCCTTCATTTTACATAATAGATCTTATTCATCGAGTACTTCTCTCATGCGTGTCCTTTAAGGTTGTAATGCCAGGAGATGTGAAGTGAAGCCTCCTCAGACTGGTACCAATGGTCCAACTGTAGTATTTGGTCGTGGTATTGACAGAGTAGATGACTATTTTACCCATCCATGATCTGTTTCTATACCCCACAAAAGTAAAAAGAAAGTGATCCGTTGTGTAAAAGAAAGAAGACAATGAGATTTCACTTTGCGTCTGTGGACTCTGCTCTACTTGGATCACAAAAACCTACAAAACCAAACTTCCAAAATGGGCATGGACCGTTTGATCCGCAGGTTCAGGCTTCACCTGCTTGCTTGGCTTCACAAATCTCGCCATGGTACTTCAACTCCGTCTCCCTTTTTTCGCTTCTTTCTGCTTTTTTAGGTGATGGTAGTTTTTATTATAGATTCAGACAATATGGGTAATTCCGTGCTTTCAAGCTCAGTCAGTGACATAAAGGTGTTGAGTCTGTGAGAGTCGCTGGATTTAGACTTTAATTGATTGAAATCTACATGGGCTTAGTGTAATTGCTGATGATGTTCCATGAATTGTCTAGAAAATACTTTGTTGTGACTTTAGTGCACGGATTCTATGCTTTCAACCTCACTCATTGAATGTAATATGGCGTTGGTTTAGTGTGTGAACTTAAATTTGTTGAATTTTACCTCTGCTTGTTGTAATAGCTCCTAATTTCAGCTGACTTATCTTGAAAATTCTCTATCGTGGTATGAAGGTCTTTGATGCTAGTAACTTTGAGCTCTATCTCCACATTCGAATCTGAAATCAGAATTATATTTAAACGCGATAGCCAGTTTTTGGCATTTACACAAATTGTAGGTGGACAGAGTACGAATGGACAGGAAAACGAATAATTCATTTTTTTTTTATAAACTGAATTCATTCATAGATGAAAAAGTAGAGGAAATACAAATCCCATCCCAGAAACCATACAAAAGATACTACTAATTACAATAATTCAGAGTCCATAAGCACCCTATTAGAAACAAAGTCTGGATAAGAATGCCACCATTGATTTGTATCTTCTATCCATTTAGCATGTTGAGCTAGGAGGTGTGCTGCCTCATTCCCTTGCCTTCCCAAATGAATGACATCAACCATCTGAAAACGGTATAATAACGCTGAACCTCCATTATCCAAGGCCCCCGAGATGTAAAATTTCTACTTTGAGAATTTATGGCTTCAACAATCGTCAAAGAGTCCCCTTCCAGTTGTAACTTTATAAATCCCATGTGTAAAATCATTTCTAGCCCACTTAATGCTGCTAAAACTTCAATATCATCCACTGAATAATCTCCAACTTCCTTCCTGCTTGAAGCAAACAAAACAGTCCCTTTTTCATCTCTAAGAAATATCCCCACTCCATCCTTACCCATCTCCCTAAAGAGAGCTCCATCAAAATTCAGCTTTACATAATCAACTGGTGGTGATTTCCATGACAAAATCTTTTATTTTCTCACCACTGCTCCAGCCTGCTTTATAAAATTAAAGCTAGCTACATACTCAATACAATGATCAACACATACTTCAATGGGGCCATTTGTTGTCTCAAATAAGCTTTGGTTTCTAAACTTCCACACACCCCAAACAATTGTAATAAATAATGGAACCAAAGACATATTATTTTCCATAAGTTTCCACACTAATCCATCAAAGCATGTTGCAGTAGAGAAACAAGAAAACAATTGGCTACAACGAGATTGCCAAATCTGAGTTACCTTTGAGCATAAACACAAAGCATGAAGCTGATCCTCAATTTCAGCATTGCAAATTCCACATAAACTTTCTGTCAAAACACCCCTCTTCATCAGGTTTAGCTTTGTGGGTAGACTATTTCGGCTAGCCCTCCATGTAAAGTTCTTGACCTTTGGAGGAAGATCCAACTGCCACAATTTTTTCCAGAAATTTGAACACCTTCCAGATTCCAAAGTATCCATCTGATTTAATTGTGAATGAAGGCCCAAACCAAAATGATAACCAGATTTGACAGTGTATTGTCCACTCTTATTTTCTCCCCAAACAAATTTATCCACAGCCCAAAAATGCAAAGGAGTTTTTAAAATGGAAACTGCCACATCAGGTGAAAAAACTATTTGTATCAAATCAGCATGCCACTGCTTAGCTTGTGCATCAAATAACAAACCCACTGAAGCATCTGAAGGCAGTAAATTAGAGCATGGAACCCCAAGAGGTTCTGCCCTAGAAGAAATCCATCAATCAGACCACACATTAATACGTTCCCCACACCCAATTCTCCAATAACACCCTTTTCTTAAAATTTCCTTTGCAGCACATAAACTCCTCCAAACATAAGAGGAATGAACAGGAATATCAGATTGTAAAAAAGAAGTATCTGGGAAATACCTTGCTTTCAATGCCTTTGCCACCAATGAATCTGGATTTGTCATGATTCTATTTTAACAACAAGATCTGAAAGAGTTTTGGTTCTAAATGATAATGTGAGCGAGGAAGACGAATTAGAAAGTAAAGTTAACACAGTTTCCATGGTACCCTACAAGATCCATATCGGTACCCTCATCCAGTGAAAATACACTTTATAATTACTATAACGGTGCTGCATTTGTTTCCTTTGCTTCAATACATTCGTTGTTACGTTAAATATTTAATAGCCATGTTGTTTACTTTGTGCTACTTTTTATATTGAATCCAGAAAAGTGAAAAGTATGCATTAATGAACACTTATTGCATTTTGTTTGATCCAAGTTGTTTAATAGATATGTATCTATGGAAAATTCTTGTATATAACTCCCTTTAGTTCTCATTCCAGGTCCAATATTATTTGTGAGGTACTTTTCTTACAAGGATATAAAGAAGGCAACCGATGGTTTTCACAGAATCATTTATACGGATTCTCATAGAACAGCTTATAAGGCAAAATTTCAAGATGGTGGGGTTGCTTTGGTAAAAGAAGTAAGAGGCTTTAATCAAGGAAAAGATGTCTTCTACAGAGAGTTGCAACTCCTGGGCCGCTTGCATCACCGCCACCTTCTTCAACTCAGGGGGTTTTCCACTGGACAAAAAAGGTTTATTACCTAGTTTTTGTTTCAAATGGTTTGACAATAATTCCCCCTTATTAAGAGCAAAAAGTATCACTTGGTAACAAAAGACAGTCATGAATTTCGAGCTTGGGATGTCAATTCAAGTAGACTTGTGGGATTACTGTCTCCATCCCAAAAACTTGTTGGACTTCTAGTGGACCAACAAAAAGAATAAAGAGGTATACCCTCCCCATAAATGAAAAATAAGACTAGTGAAGTGAAAATAAATTTTGGGCAACCCTAATATACCTAACCATGTAGTGCCTAATTTTCTGTTTAAGTGGATCCAGAGATAGTAGAGTCTTCATCATAGATGGGATTTAGTTTAGGACTTGCTTCACAGCCTATGAAATGCTAGTGCATCTTGAAGGTTTCTCTATGGGTTAATTTAAGGGGAAAAAAGAAGAAGACATCTTACGGTACTCATGCACACATAGTAGAACATAGAATGACTCTGTGATTGTGGATGTTCTTTTAATTATGAATCAGCTAGAGTATGCATAGAGAGTTTAATATGCATTTTTAATTTTCTTTTACTGTTTGCAGATTTGATTTTTGGCTTGTACCTTTTTTAACTCTGTACAGGTTGTTAGTTTTTGACAATGTAGAAAACGGAAGCTTGAAGGAGCATCTTAGTGGTAACTGTTAGAGCAATATTTGTAAGATTTTGCAAAACATGATGTGATTTTAACAATTGGCTCACTGCAGATCCTCTTAAAACTCCCTTAAATTGGAGGACAAGGCTACAAATAGCCATTGGCGTAGCAGCTGCATTGGTAAGTTGTACATTCATGAAATTTTCTTGTCAGAAGTCACTCTAAGGCTCCGTTAGGGTAGTGGAGTGTTCTCCACTACTATTAATTATTTTATCATTACTTTTCACTACTATGTACTATTCTTCAATATTTTATCATTACCTTTTCACTACTATTCATAGAATATCTGATATCACCTCACTATCCAAATACAACCTAAGATTCCTACAAACTCTCTCCCTCCCCCTGAAAACAAAAAATAAGTAAATCAAAAGGTGCTAAAAGTTCACTCAAGAAGCAAGAACTTGAGAGGTAATATCGCATATCAGAGAGTATTCTGGAAATCTCAGAGATTTTACTAAATTCCTAGTCTAGGAACCAAAATGAGTTTAGTTGAAGCATTATCTTTGATGCTGCATTCATAGACCTGTAGTTGATAATGCACAAAGGGATTGGTGAAAGCGGTTAAATCCCTAGAAAACTAATCACTGAAGCTCTTCCAAAAGTGGTGGTTGAAACTGGCCGGAATATCTTCATTACATATCTACTTCTGAGCCTCAAATTTTGCACATTAAAGAAAGATTTGTCACGGGCATGAATTTGGATGGCAGAATCAGAAAAAGTAGTTTTCACTTTGATTGCATGAATATGCAGATTAGTCAAGTAATGGGACAATGGGAAGGCATATTAGCAACATTCCATACAAGTTATACACTCTTTCATCCAAATATGAGTGTGTGTGTGCAGTGGTGGAACCAGCAATTGTGTTTTTTTTTTTTTTTGGGGGGGGGGACTTTTTTACTGTGTGACACATTTATGCAAAAAGTAATGCTAGATACAGTCTTAGGGTGTGCAAGCTCTATGCACTTACGCACTCATTATGAAGAAAAAAAAGTGATGTCCATCATTAAAAAATGATTTTTTTCATGTGGGTCCTAGATTTATCTACTTTTTTTAAAGGGAGTGGGCGGAACTTGCACATCTTAGGACTGCAAACATCATTTCTCTTATGTAAATTAAAAAGAGATTGAAAAATCATAAAAACATAATTGCAAACTATTTTTTATATAGATCATTGATCTTCAATAGTTTTTCTTGTATTTTCATTTTGGATTCCATATTAAGAAGCCCAATATTGTATAACAAAAAACTTTGTGATCATTATTAATAAGTTTATTATTTTTCCTAAACTTAGTTTTAATTTTAATTTTGGAGAGGCCACATCCTTGAAAATAGATAATATATAGAAATTATGCAAAATTTTGGGACTATAAGGAAAAAGTTGGAGAGAGGCATTTCTAGGTATATATTTCAGAAGATTTTAGAGAGCATATGGAGATTATAAATTTTTTGGGGGGGCCATTTTATATATTTTTAGAATTATGTATAAAATATAGGGGGCATTTTATGTTTTCAAAAAGTTTTTTTTTTTTTTTGGGGGGGGGGGGGCGCATGGCCCCCAGTGAGTATAATGTGGGTCCACCACTGTGTGTGTGTACTTATCCACCCAGGAAAAATATTAGCACCCTTGAAAAATAATTTCTGGAAGACCACGGCAATGAGCACCTCTTACTATTCTTCTCTGGGTTATGGCATTTGAACCCAACATCTCCTTTCCCTGTGAAACAATTGGACCAAGCATATTTTATTTCCCTATAAACATGGGATGAAGGTTAAGGTAATGGTTTCAATCCTGTACATATTTGGGAATTGTATCTGCTATAACATAAAATTCATATTCGTGGCTCAAACTCAACTTCTTCCCATTTTAACCAATAAATAAATAAGTTTTGACATGAAAAAGAAACTCCAATACATCTTTCCAGTTCTCTTTGCTGTTGTGTGAAATGGTGAAGGTAGTAAGATCTATAAAGAACTAAGCATAAGAGGGAGCTTTCCGCCTTTGGACTAGTACCCATACCTATAATCTGCTAATATACCCTCCTCGCATGGTGATGCTGCTTTACATTTAAGTGTTTCGGAAGGAAGTGATGTGGTGGTATAGAACAATTCTTGTCAACACAAGCTCATATTCTTACCAAAGACTAAGTTGAATTTGTCCATTTGTAGCCGTCAAATCTCCAGATAGTAAAACCGGAATTGGAGCTGGAAATAAGCCTTTTACTTTGAAGATTTTTTTCAACATTTTTCTGTGCTCTTCATATGGAATTCTAAATTTTGTGTGAGAAGCAGTTATATACTTTCTTGATAGTTTATTTTTTATTAAGTATTTAAAATTTCAATGACAATCATCTGTTGTGCCAACTGTTGATCCTTCAAGGGGCAATAGATTACTTTCCGTTGTATAAATGCTCTGGGTCCTTTTAGGGTAATCCTGCCTCTGGTTAGACAATTCCAATCCATGTGGATAGTTGAGATTGAAATTTCTATATTATTAGGTCTATTTGCATTGATCAATGATCACCTGAGATTCCCTACATGGTATATGAAACCATCTTTTTCTTTTCATTGATGTATAGGAAGTCACTGCATATGCATTGCTTTACAAGGGCATCTCAGTAATTATGATGATCTACATTGCAGGAATATTTGCTTCTCTTCTGTGACCCGCCAATGTATCATTTCTCCATTAGCTCAAGTAATATCATGTTAGACGAAAACTTCACAGCAAAAGTATGGATATAGTAATTCTATTTTCTTTAAGTATTTGATTCTAATAAATAATTTACCTTAGAACATTTAAGTCAAAAGATGAGTAGAAGGCAATTTTCTGTCAAATTTTGTTACTAAAATATGCTTGTCACAGCTATCTGAAGTCAGCCTTCTTTGTTCTTGTGAAGATTACCTCACAATGCCCCATGCCTCGTGTTCGGAAGGTATTTTTCTGTTTTTATCCATGCAACAACTTCACGACACTTGATTTCTCAGTTTTCACCCGTAGTTGTCTATTTTATCCATTATTGCAGAATGTATGGCTCAGGAGCGTGGTAACGTTATACTTCAGCTTGGCGTGCTGATTCTTGAGCTTGTTACTGGTCAATCTTCAGATAAGGGAGGTCACGCTGATCTTATCCAGTGGATCCAAGGTTCTCGTTTTGCTAGTTCCATGCATAGGATGATAGACCCAGATCTCGGAAATAACTATGATTCCAGGGAGCTTAGAAACCTACTAGCTGTAGCAAAATTGTGTATTAAATCTAGGGATAAGCCAATGTTTTCTGTTCTGCATGTACTTCATTATCTCCAGCAGAAGGTGGATGTTCCGCATGCATAATATTAGCACTCTTGAATTATTCCACAGGAAATTTCCATATTTATTGTTAAATATTTTTATTTTGATGAAGGGTCACGGCTTCCCAGAATCAGGGAAATAGTCTTTTGTTGTTTAGACTTCGTTTGGTTACATAATTTAGATGAGATGAAATGTTTTCTTAAAAATTAAATAAAATATTGCTATAATATAATTTTTTAATATTAGTTTTGTTTTGAGATTTGAAAATATTGAATTGTTTATTATATTTTGTGTAGAAATTTAGAAAAATTGTAATGATTATATGAAATTTAGATGTAATAATTTAATTTAGTGTAACCAAACTAGCCTAGGCTATTGAGTCATATGCCAATAGCCTGGGTAATCGGGATCAGTATCAAGTTTCAATATGCTGCTATAGCCCCTTTGGATGTTTCTTTTGTTTGCACCCATGACCTTTGATTCCTAGGAACATAAGGGATAAAAATAAAAATAATAATAATAATAATAATAATAATAGTAATAATAAATAATGCTTGAAATGTTACTAATAACTTTGTGGTATTTGATATTTTATTTTCAAGTGTTGGGGAGATCTTTTTCCGAAGGCACAAGCCCAGTTTAATGAATAGTGACACTCCATCTGAAATTAAGCCGAAACCTACTTGACCTCTCAACAGCCCACCCTAGAAGCTCTTGACCTAGCCAAGTGTAACAGCCCGCTAAAATTATCAGTTTTGGATTAGTTCCCGACAGCAATCACATCTCTCTCGTCTTTACCCTCATCTGGAATCACGCGTATAGATTATCTTTTCCGTAAATCACGTAATTTGTTCTTCACCGACAGCTGTAAAATCATGAACAGTTTTATCCTAAGCGTTGTACCTCGATGGCGTTTTCCCGGATCTTATCCATCGAATTTCAAAGTATTAGATAAGCTTGTTTTTAAAGTAGCACAATTATAATAATTTAATGAGCTCTGAAAATATTATAATTGTGGATAATTACTTAGATTAAATATTTTAGTTGTTTTAAGATATTAAGATGTTTAATTTTACGTTGAAAACTCTTATTTAAATTAATTGGTTTTATCATCTTCGATTAATTAACGGTACTTTATCATTTTATATAATGATGAGGAAATATTATTTTATAAATTTTAGTTTATAAAATAATATTCTACCTTAATTCATCGTGGTGTTTTATTTAAAGTGTTTTATTTAAAATAAAACATTTACGCGTTTTTAATCAGTGTTTTAATTCACCGTTGAATTATTTGAGGATCCCAAAACGTAGGATTGAAGTTTATTACCTAGGCTCCTACCCTTTTTC
>QGSO01001302.1:20604-43872 GCA_011037825.1 Carya cathayensis
TGATCACGGCTTTTTAGTATGCCTTTATGTATGAATTATGTTTCAAGTATTTGGGATATATTTAGTTTGGTGCATAGTATTGCTAAAGAAAAAGATTATCCGCTGCGAATATTGCATAATGCTAGATGCATGTTAGGAACATTGCATCTTATATGTCATGAACGGGGGCAGGTAACCTTGTGTTGCATGTCTTGACGCTTCAAATGTCCGTTCAATCCCAAGCGGAATTTGGGGGCGTCACACCAAGCATGGATCGAGGTGTATGGTCAGGCTAGGTGAAAAGTACAGGACTTTCTCTCCCTTTTCTCCAACATAGATGAGAGAACACGCTATCCAAATGGGACTCCACACTTTAGCTCTGTCCGGCCATGCCGCATTAATTGTCTACGTCAGAATGTTACGTCACATTTAATAAGTTTTGCCAAGAGGCATCCCTCTGCTCGGTCGTAGGGCATGGGTCGCTGACCTCGGACGCAGGTATAAAGGTAGCCTTCCAGACACCAGAAAAGAGAGGTTAGTAATTCTGAACTCTAAAAATAATTTCATCTCCTCCTAAACTCTTAGCTAACTCAAGCATCGAAGGCTTCGTCCAGCCACCCATACGATTGCTAGATCCGAGAGTTGTTTCGTGTACGTAGGAACATGATGTGAAGCCCAATCGACTCGCTTTGAGACCCAACAACAATATCGGAAAAACAAACCCAAGAAATCCAAACTCAAGTCAATGGATGGAGAATCTAAACCCGATGAGAGATCGTTTCAAGAACCTAGATTATATGAAAATCTAGAACCGTTGAAGAACCTGTCTCAAGAACCCAAATTATAAAGGAAGAATGCCACAAACGTTGTAATTTACCTTTGATAAGTTCAAACGTTCAATCAAGAACAAAAGGAGATAAACTCAACTCACAATGAATAAAATTCATCAATTTCAATAATGTCTTCCTTTTTTTTTTTTTTTTTTTTTCTCAAATGAGGTTACAAGTGGTTTAAATAAACATCCCCAAAAACCCTAAGTGTCGCGGGTACTGTAGCGTGAACAGTGCCGCGCTACAGTAACTTCTAAAACCCTAGTTCACTTAAAATAATAACTTTCCAACTATGCCATTGGTCAAAATACAAGGCCTTCCCAAAAACTCTAGTTCATTTGAAATAAGACGTGTGGGCTGACATTCTCAAGTCCACTTATTCTAAACTAATAAAATAAGCTCTTTAAATGAAATAAATAAGTCCAAGGCCTTCAATAACAATAGGCTCAAGTTGTGTCTTTCATAACTTGGATCAAGTGGATCAAAACTGGTTCTCCTTCTTTCAAGCTCATCATTAATGTTGGGCTCTTGCTAGCTTCATCCCAATTGGATTGTACAAATTCTTGCATTACTTCCTCGATCTTCGTGGCTCTTAATCTTTTAATTGGTCCTGGAGACTTGGTCCGCCTTGGGGCCCATCATTCTCCCTCTCTTCAAAAGGATTCGCCCTCGAATCTCCACCTGGATCAAAGAGAAAAAGATTAGTAGCATTGAAAATAGCAAACACATGATACATACCTGGAAGATCCACTAGATATGAAGTATCATTAATTTTATCAAGAATTTGGAAATGTCCATCCAAGCCTCTTCTGTCATCAATAGGTAAAGGCATTAAATCAAAATGAATAAGTGGATTAAAGCCAAAAACAACTTCGAAAGATGAATGAGAAATAGTAGTATGCATGGTCTTATTATATGTAAACTCTAATAATGACAAATGATACTCTCTCAAACATTCATGCAACAATTCAATGAATGGAAAATGATACTTCCACAAACGTTCATGAAACAATTCAATGAATGGAAAATGATACTCCCACAAACGTTCATGAAACAATTCAATGAATGGAAAATGATACTCCCCCAAACGTTCATGCAATATGTCAATGAAAGGCAAATAATACTCCTAATACTTCCCCAAACGTTCATGCAACAAGTCAATGAAAGGCAAATAATACTCCCATAAACTTTCATTAATCACATCTAAAGTCTTCCTCACACCAAAATGATATATCTGATTATATGAAATCTTAATGAGTGGCAAATAATATTTCCACAAACGTTCATACAACCAGTTAATGAATGGAAAATGGTGCTGCCACAAACGTTCATGCCACACATCAATAAATGGCAAATAATATTCTTTATACCAAAGTGACCACTCCAACTATATCCAAACTTAATGAATGGCAAGTAGTACTCCCACCAATGGTCATGCAACACGTCTAAAGTCCTCTTTATATCAAAATGTCCCAACAAACCACATCCATGCACAAGCAACTCATGATTAACAAACAATTTCTTATCATATTCAAGTCTCAATAACTTTGAATCTATAATGATGACAAGGACATACCTTCTTGCATAGCATCAACCACAAAATTTCCGTTACCTTGTATGTACTTGATTAGATAAGGAAAGGTCTCAATGAATTGCACCCACTTGGCATGCATTCTATTCAACTTACCGGTTCCTTTCAAATGCGTCGAGGAGAGATTGTCACACCTGGCACAAGATCAATATAATGCTCTATCTCTCTAATAGGTGGCACTCCACTAAAGACCCCGCTAGGAATCATGACCTCATATCCCTGCAACCAAGAAACAACAATACTAGGGAAAGGTTCGTCAAGCTTGTTAGTATTAAAACTTGCCTTAGCATAGAAACCCACTTCTCTCTTTGTTTTTCTCTCACTTTCTTCATTCTCCTCTTTCTTTTCACTCTCTTTTTCGACATCTTTTTTTGAACTCTCGGCCTCACAATTGTTTTTCAACTTATTCTTTCTTATTCTTGAGATTTTAGCCTCATCCTCATTTGTTTTCTCTCTCTCATTTTCGGTCTCACTATTTTTTTTCCTCAATCTCATTCTCACTCTTTCTTTTTCGCTCAACCTCACTTTTACTCTTTTTTTTTTTTCAATCTCATTTTCTCTCTTTCTTTATTGATCAACCTCAGTTTCACTCTTTCTTTTCTGATCAATCTCATTTTCTCTCTTTCTTTTTTGATCAACCTCACTTTTCAACTTCAGTTGGTCCTCATGGACCTGTGTTGGAGTTAAATGAGCAAGTTTGATTATTTTTCCATCCTTTTCAAAACTATACATGTTCCTAAACCCATTATAGATCACTCTCCTATCACACTGCCACGGCCTCCCCAACAAAATATGGCCAACATGCATAGGCACTACATCACAAAGTACCTCATCCTTGTACCTCCTAATTGAAAAAGAAACTAACACTTGCTTATTTACCCTAACCTCGCCACAATCATTCAACCACTGCAACTTGTATGGTCTAGGGTGTTTCAGGGTAGGTAAATTCAGTTTCTCAACTAAAGTAGTGCTAGCCACATCAATACAACTTCCTCCATCAATGATCATACTACATACCTTGTTGTTGATGTGGCATCTAGTATGAAAAATATTCTCTCTTTGCTGCTCTATATCATCCATCTTAAATTCTGTATTGGGAGCACGCCTAACAACAAGAGACTCGCCATACTCTTCATTCTTATTGTACCCATTCCTAATACTAGGCTCACGTCTTCTCCTTTCTCTCCCACTTTGCAAATCTCTAATCAATGCACCTTGTTGTTTCATCTTATCCCTCACTTTTCCCAAATTCAAATTTAACATTTCAAACTTTTGTTGCATGGACTGCAACAAAAAGAATGAATTGTCTGCCACCCCCATCGTGTATCACACTCTTAATTGGCTTTTTCCCGATAATGATTTCACACTCTCTTGCATTTTACCTCAAGAGTTTTCCCACTCAAGTTCTTTAAGAACTAATTGAACTTGGTCAAGACAATACAACCTTGTTTTGTTCCAACTAGTAATTAGGTCCAAGAAACAAGAACAAGAGAAAACACAGAAGGAATAAAATGACCCGAGACTCAAGGAATTTATATGCTGGAAAGAGTAATTACGAAATAAGGTACCAGCTAGAAAGATGTATTCAGCCCCTTTAAAGATAAGACTCAATCAATGACAAAACACTCAATTTCATATGTAATTCATACCCAAAATCATCTCTCTCTTCTTTTTTTGGATTTTTTTTCAAATTTTCTTTTTTTTTTTCTTTTCTTTTCCTTTCCTTTCTTTTCTTTTCTTTTTCCTTTCATTTCTTTTCTCAACAATTCAACCACAAACAGAAATATCCAATTGTGATAATCAAACAATTGAATTCAAACACATAAAAATTAACAAGGACATAGAAGGGAATAAATGAAACCCTAGAAATTTCAAACCCTAAATGGTGCAAATTTTTGCAGCCCAAGAAAAAACGAATTTCTTTGTTTTTGGCAACCCTAGAACATTGAAGCCCTAGAATTTATGATGCAATAAATAAAAGATAGAATCAGACCTGATTGGAAACTTTGCTCTGAATACCAAATGATGTGAACCCCAATCACCTCTCTTTGAGACCCAACAACAATATCAGAAAAACAAACCCAAGAAAGCCAAACTCAAGTCAATGGATGGAGAATCTAGACTCGATGAGAAATCGTTTCAAGAACCTAGATTATATGAAAATCTAGACCCGTTGAAGAACCTGTCTCAAGAACCCAGATTACAAAGGAGGAACGCCACAAACGTTGTGATTTACCTTTGATAAGTTCAAACGTTCAATTAAGAACAAGAGGAGATAAACTCAACTCAAAATGAATAAAATTCATCAATTTCAATAATGTCTTTTTTTCTCAAATGAGGCTACAAGTAGTTTAAATAAACATCCCCAAAAACCCTAAGTGCCACGAGTATTGTAGCGTGAACAATGCCGCGCTACAGTAACTTCTAAAACCCTAGTTCACTTAAAATAATAACTTTCCAACTATGCCCTTGGCCAAAATACAAGGCCTTTCCAAAAACCCTAGTTCATTTGAAATAAGACGTGTGGGCTGACATTCTCAAGCCCACTTATTCTAAACTAATAAAATAAGCTCTTTAAATGAAATAAATAAGTCCAAGGCCTTCAATAACAATAGGCCAAGTCGTGTCTTCCATAACTTGGATCAAGTGGATCAAAACTGGTTCTCCTTCTTTCAAGCCCATCATTAATGTTAGGCTCTTGCTAGCTTCATCCCAATTGGATTGCACAAATTCTTGCATTGCTTCCTTGATTTTCGTAGCTCTTAATCTTTTAATTGGTCCTGGAGACTTGGTCCGCCTTGGGGCCCATCAGAACAAGTTGAAGGCTGATGCCGCAAGAGTACGAAACACATCTTTAACCATTAGCACCATCTGTGGAATTCGAAATAACTTTAAAAAACTAAACGTATCATTCATATGCTTGTGGGAGCCCACCCTTGGAAGGCTTGGAGATGTAGTAGGGAACTGAAGTAGGCAAGTACCCAAAGGACAGCCGGGGAAGGGAGGCGACAGGATGGGGCATAATCAGCAATGCAGTGCGAGGTGGACAACCGGTCGGAAGACGTTGGAGGGGGAGCTTGTGTCGCACCACCAGGGAATGAGGTGCTTCCCAACCTCCCACTGGTGCCAGAATGCATCCCCACAGAAAATGAAACGAGAGATGAATATGTGTTGAAGAAGGCAGAGGCGAACAAGCCTTTGGAGTTGATCTTGCTATATCAAGATCAGGGCCGAGTGGAGGCAACCACTAGGATTGGCACAAGAATCACTGCCGACATGAGAGAAGTGTTGCAACAGCTGCTTATAGTGCACCGGGACATCTTTGCATGGAGCCACAAGGATATGGTGGGGATAGACCCATCTATCATACAATATCACTTAAGTGTGGATCCAGGAGCCAGGGGGTTAAAGTAGGAGTTTTAGCGAGGAGAAGAATGCCACTATCACTGTAGAAGTTGATCACCTACTTGCGACGAGATTTAAATGAGAAGCACGCTACTCGGACTGGTTGTCCAATGTGGTGCTTGTGAAAAAGCCTAACGGTAAGTGGAGAATGTGCATAGACTTCATAGACCTAAACAAAGCATGCCCGAAGTACCGCTTCTCGCTCCCCAGCATTGACCTCATTGTGGATTCAACGGCCGGCCATCGCATGTTGAGCCTTCATTGATGCTTACTCGAGATACAATTAGATCCGCATGAATCCGAGCGATGAGTAGAAGACGTCATTCATCACCAATCGAGGGCTATACTATTATTTAGCCATGCTGTTTAGTCTAAAAAATGTGGGAGCCACCTACCAACGGCTAGTTAACTGAATGTTCAAAGCCCAGATCGGGAGGAATATGGAGATATATTGTAACAACCTGCACCTTCTTTCTCTTATAGTTGCGAGCCTTGTTCTATGTGCCGAGCCTCAATGACGTGTTTTAAAAGATGCCAAACGGATTTTTAAAGTAAGCTCATTATTTTAAAGCTTACGAATATTTTAAAATGTTCTAGAAATATTTATATAGGATATTTCCAATGTTATTGGATCAAACTTAATTTTAAAATAACGCAATTATAATATTTTTGAAGTGCTCCAAAAGTATTATAATTGTGAAAAATTATTTAATTTAAATGATTTTAGTCATTTAAAAATATTACGAGATTTAAAATATGTTGAAAACTCTAAATTAATTTAAATGGTTTTATTCTCTTCAAGTAATTAACAAGACTTCATCATTTTAATTAATGAAGAAGGAATATTATTTTATGAACTTTAGTTTATAAAATAATATTCTATTTTATTTCCTCTTAGTGTTTTAAATTAAATAAATACTTATGCATTTTCAAATCAGTATTTAAACTCACCGTTAGATCGTTTTGAAGATCCCAAGACGAAAGCGTCTGGATTAAATACCCAAGCCCCTAACTTTTTCCCTCCACTTTTTCCTCTCCTCTCTCTCTTCTCTCCCTTTCTCCCAGCCGATAGAAGGCCTCTTCCCTTTACACTCGATTCTCATGTCCAGCCCAGCCCCTTGCTGCAGTGCCCAGCCTCACCACGCCACCACCGCAGCTCCACCACCCCACCGGCAACTCCCCTCATGCCAACAAGCCCCCACGTGCCCTCTCTCCCTCCTCCATGGTTCTCCCTCTTCCAAATGGGTCTCTCATGGCCTAGATCCACCACCGACGGCCTTAGCGCCGCTGTACTCCGATCCTAGCCCCACTAAGCAACACCATCAGCCTCACTCTTCCTCTCCCTAGCTCCCCATGAAATCCCATAGCCTCCCTCAAACTCACACATTCTCACTCTTCAAGACACATCTTGCACCACTCATGACCAGATCCACCACCTCCAACCACCGTACAGCCACTACCTCACCACCATAGCTCCACCACACCTCCCTCAAGCCCTCCTTGGCCAGTCATCAACCACCTAAGCCTCCCTCTTCATTTCCCTTGGTTAAGACCCATGGCCCAAACCCCCTCCACGAACCACCGTGCATCCACCGCATGCCACCTCGGCACTGCCTTGATGCCATCACTCTAGGACCACGAGCAAACCTTTCCCTACTCAGATCCACACACGTAGCCATCTATAATAGCCCAAACAGCCACCGTATGTGGTTTAACCGCCATGTACCACTCTTCCGATGCCTTTGATCGTGAAGGGCAGCGAGCACACATGGGTTATCTCGTCGATGGTATAACCCTTTATCCCTCGTTATTTATGTTAAATGTTAGTTGATAGGTTGTGGATTGTGCTATTAGTATTGTGGAGTTCGCTGTGATGTGTGGTTGTGTAGTGAAGTGTAGGGCATAATTGTGTAGTGTTGTGGACTGTGCTATGGGGTATGAGGTGTATGCTATAGTTGTAATGTGATGTAGTGTTGTGAAGGGAGTACATGTAGAGTGTACTCCATGTAGTGTGGCAATGCACCGTGGGGTGTATACCGTAGTGACGTGTGGTGTAGTATGAAAAGAGTACATGTGGCATGTGTTGCATATCGTGTAGCAACGCACCGTGTGGTATGCATCGTGGTAATACGTGATGTAGCGAAGGAAGTATACATGATGCATACTCCACGTTGTGTAGCAATGCATCGTATGGCATGTCACGAAGAAAATGATGGTTGGGCAGTAGAGGAGCGTATAGCATGTTATGTAGCATTGGGAACTGTGTAGCAGTATCCCGAAATAATTGTGATGTGGCCTATAGTTCGAGGTGACAAGTGTCGCCTTGTAGTTGACTTATGGCTTAGAGTATGTATGAAATGATGGGATAGTGTAAGAATAGCGCAGCGGAAGCATGACGGATGTCATGATGTAACTAAACTTTGTCTCGAGCTACGTGACGTGATGGGGTTGTAGTGGTGAATGGAGCCTTGTTGTGTCAAGGGTTGGGATGAACTTGTAAAGGAGTTGGTAAGTAGGAAGGTCTTGCTGACCAGGTTTGAGTAGAAGTTGGTATCGGAGTATGGAGCTTGTTTATACAAGCGGACGTTCATTAGACTATAAGTTGATCTTAGGTGATGAAGGGTATAGTACATGTGCATCTGGTGAGATACATGTATTGGATGGATTTACCATATATAATGGATTCTATCCTAAGCATGGTTACACGATATTTAAGCCTTAGAGTTGACTTAAAGTCATGTGGCATGTATGGTTGAGAATGAGAATTGAGTATGGGCTAGGAAGCATGAAGGTAGTAATGGGTATGTTGTCTAGGATCGGGATGCAGGACTTGATTGGTCTGAGTCATGCATTGGAATGGGGTTAATAAAAGAGTAAGATGAAGATTTTAATGTCTTAACCCCAAGGTGAAACACAGAGGTAGTGACGGTAAATGGACTCCGAAGGTTTTAGCATAGTAAATAGCGCGTGAGAATCCAGGGATGGACGAAGAGTGTTCCAAGTGAAGCATAGTTCTATTTCTAGTATAGTTACTTATGCATTAGATAGAGAATGGTTAAGGTTATGTGTATGCATGTAGGTTGCCATCTGACACGCACATGAATGGACTGCATGGAATGAGTATGGCATAGAGTCCATGTAAGTATTACATTCATACTCTTCTAGAGTTTTCTGAATAAATGAAAACAAAAATAAAATGCTTTCCTTTACGATGCTTTACGAAATGACACAAAACATGTTTTAAGAAATAATGTGAAGTATAAGTTTTCAAGTATAAGTATATAATGTCCCTCCTTGGCAGTCCTTTTTTACGCAACCAAAGTATTAAGTGTATGCATGTGAATGGATGCTATACGTGGTAAGTACTGTATGTATTTTCTTGAAAAGAAATGTCAATGCTTTTGTCTTATGCTTTAAAAGACGTGAAGAAAGTATTTTAAATTGCCCCTATGAACTGATGCTTTAAAGGATGCATGAACTGATGTTTTAAACGATGCCATGAAAGATGATGTTTAAGCTCATGCTTTTAAATGACTTTTAAGAATGAATGGACTGAAGGACTGAAAGAATTGTAAAAAACTGAAACAAATGAAAGGACTGAATGGTTAATGTATGAAAACACATAATGGCCACGACTGAATAAAAGGATGATGGTGCTGAAGGACTGGACTGGGCAGATTGCAATGTCGGGTAAGTAGTACTGGTAGTGCACCCAGTGCTGCACCATGACGGAATGGATTCCCAACATGTAACCATGAGCGGAATCAGGTCCAAAAGACTGCTAACTCGTACACACGGGGCGTAACAGTGTGCAACGGCCAATAAAAGCGATAAGAAAAAATGTATGCGTGTTAAGAAAATATGTATGCATGATAAGACTCTTTAAGAAATGAAGGCAGCAAGGCGTGGGGAAGTGTTTACAAGATGAAGACCCTTTTTAAAGAGAAACCCCACCTCGCAACGTTTTAAAACAAATTGAATGTCTATGTATGATATGTATGGAGTGAAGAATTCATGACTGAAAACCTATGTTGTTATATTTTAACTGATGAAGTAATGCTTACGAGTTATTGACTCATTTTAGTTTTTATGTGTGCCCTCCCAAGAACAATATGGGCATGACGCGTCAGGACGGACATGACCCAAGGGGAAGCACATGAAAGCCTAGGCACGATATTTTGTACGATATACTTTAATTATAAAATTTAATGTTTCTCGCTATAACCTTTTAAGTTAAGAAACACATTTTATTTATAAACATGGAGTCTTTTATATCCTAGCATGGAAGGAAAAAAAAATTTGAAAAATTAACTGTAATTTCCGTCTATTTTCTTAAAATCATTTTCTAAAGGACCCACATCAAGAATGGGCATTACATATATGTGGATGATTTGCTGGTCAAAAGCAAAGACCCAGTGCAGCACTTAAACAACCTCTGAGAAGCTTTTGCGGTACTGAGACGATACAAAATGAAGCTGAATCCTACTAAATGTGCATTTGGAGTGGAGTCAGGAAAGTTTCCTAGGTTTGTGGTATCCAAGAGAGAAATTGAAGCCAACCCCAAAAAAGTGAATGCTATCTTAGACATGCCCCACCTCGAAGCATTAACGACACACAGAAGCTCGCCTACTGATTGGTAGGCTCTTAATCGCTTTGTATTGCTGTCAATGGACAAGTGTCTACCCTTCTTTAGAGTGCTGTGGAAGGCTCAAGATTGGAATGAAGAGTGTGACACTGCATTCACTATGCTCAAGAAGTATCTGACCAACCCCCCACTACATAGTCAACCCCAATATGGGGAAATGCTATACTTGTATCTATCCATCTCCCGCCAAGCAACCTCTTCAGCCTTAGTGTGAGACGACAGCGGGGTCCAAAGACCAGTCTACTATGTTAGCCGGGCGTATAGGGGAGCGGAATTCAGATACTCCCATATTGAGCAGCTCACCTTTGCACTAATAATAACTACCCGCAAGCTTCGACCATATTCCCAAGCACACCCAGTCATTTGTTTGGTCGCAGGGCATGGGTTGCTGACCCTAAACATAGGTATAAAGGTAGCCTTCCAGATGCCAGAAAGTGAGGTCGGTAATTCTAAACTCTAAAAGTAATTTCGTCTCCTCCTGGACTCTTAGCTAACTTAAGCGTCGGAGGCTCTGGACAACCACCCCCACGGTTGCTGGATCCAAGAGTTGTTTCATGTATGCTAACACAGGTTGAAGGCCCGAGCTGCCAAGGATTTGGCCCAAAGACATACGAAACACGTCATTAACATTATGTGTCTTCATTTCAGTAGCTGCCTCTAGCAAATTTTCCAAATTCTTGATGAGCTAGATCTCAACTGGGATCCAAACTTCAGTGTGTCATTTTGTACAATTCTTTCCTAAATTTAAATGTCAATGTGCTTAAGCGTTAAAGCTTCGCTCTATCACTTATGCTCCTGCAAAATTATAATTTGTTTAAGTAAAAAATATAAAAATAATTAGTAAATTAAAGTTACTTTAATTATAAATTTATTCAATTAAAAAAGGATGTTTATAATCCAATCAACTTTTAAGACATCAACTCAATAGATGATAATTTAAATTGCTAGGTCGTGAGTATATTTTTTATTTTATTTTATTAATATGAACACACATAGCCACATATAATAAATGTATATATAACTGTTATCTCAAAACGATTCACCGGTTCATACTTAAAAAATTAGGGGTTCAAATCTCAAATACGCCTAAAGGGGATGAATTGTTTTTTAAATTTATTAGACTATTTAAATTAATAATCAAGCAATCAATCGTACCACAACAGATACTCAAAACATCAATTTTGGTAATGAAATGGAAAAGTCATTTGAAAAACATCTTCAAAATCTAAAACTATTCTAGGTGTAAGCCACCACCTAAAAAATCCACTACAATTTTTTTTTTCATTACAACCAACTTAGAAACACTTAGAAGACTCTTGAAGCAGCACCACAAGTATCACACTCGATCTCTACACCCTGGCAAGTCCTGGCTACATGAGCACCAACTCGATCTCTACACTCAACTAGCTTTAGAAATAATTTTGGTCAAAAAATATGTCCACACAAATGGACTCAACAACGCTTGAACGTGAGCATAATATGATGAATTTATTTACCAAGAGAAAATGGATCTTCAATGCACAAGGATTTTCTCTCAAGAATAAAATGAATACACCAACTCAGGCCTCTCTCCATGCCCTAGAAGTAGTGCATATTCATATTATACTATATATACTTAGGGTTTGAATAAATAACTTAAGAGAGTCCAAATTATAATGAAAAAGTGATTCTCAAAAATGTCGCTCAAGCAAAGGTCAAGCCAACTGTCAAGTGAACTTTATGTCTAATTTTTTGATTGTGATATTGTTGAGCTATGTTGACCCAATAAACTTTGGATTTGGAAAATCCTTGTGAAACATGAACTTGTAGATAGTTTAGTTACCTTTCCAACAACACCAAGATCACCTCAATTATGTGACTGCCACAGCCCTCGCTTGAGATATGGCGAAAGGTTGTGACATCGAGGTGCAAGCCACACTAGCATAGACCCTTTGCATTCGGATTATTGTGTGCTTATATGCTCAAAGAATATTCTTAATTCTTCCACACACTATTTAAAAGTCACACCAATCATCACCGTTAAAAATATTACAAACCAAAAAATGTCCATCGCCCAACATAAGATAATCACCAAAATTTTTTTTATAGAAAATTAGTATCTCAAACGAGGACAGGCTCCCATTCTATTCCTTGGGCTGCACTGATTCTCCTTCCTTGTACCAATCCTCGAGTCCTATATATACATCAAAATCTACGATTTCAAGGAACAAAACTATAGTGGGACTACCTTGATGAGATTTTGAGGAAATATTAGAAGTCATGACCCAAGATAGTAATTATTAATGCAAGAAATGGTGATGAATATAAGTAAATGAAATTCAATGTAAATAGAAGGAAAAGCCATAGATACCGAGGTGCCAACCTTCGAGTAAAAGAAATAAGCATGATTCACAATAAAGCACATAGTGCCCAAAACATCACGTAACATAAATTTTACCAACCCCGAGTCCAAACCACACCGTGAAAACCGTCTTACCAACCATTTTCGTTTATTAACAACTGCCCATAAGACTTCATAACAAGCAATACTTGGTTTTGTGCCCCGTCCTTGGCCACAATGCCCTCTCTAAACATTACAAGTCGAGAGGCCACGGCTTCGACCCGAGAGCGTTACCATCTTGTTCAAACTTGTTGTCCCCTAATGACAATTCAAGGAATGTCACTCAATTCTTAAACGCTCCTGAGTAGCCAAAGAAACTCCACCGTGATAATAATCCATCTTGATTTGGGGTTGTGATCCACTCACACACCCATATAGTCTCCTCTTCAAACAGAAAAGTATATACTTTTTAAAAGAATAACACCAATACTTCTTACAAGGACAACTAGTAAATCATAGAAGAGTTATACATGTTAAAAAATATCAAAGAATAAGGAGAAAATGTAATAGATCGTAACCTGGAATAATCATAGTTATTAACCAACATTACTAGCATTGTCGTAGGAAAGAATTTACTATTGTAGTGAGCTTTTACTGAATAGCTTGTTGATGATCTGACCTTGGTTCGACGAGGACTCTTGCATTTGAGAGAGAGAGAGAGAGAGAGTTCTAGGTTTTTAGTGATCTCAAAGTGTGAGAATGAAGATTGATGGTAGGCGCTATTTATACGAAGAGTTCTGCCTCTCATGTGTCTCATAGTTTCTGATGTGGGCCGGTTGACAAAACTGTGAGAATGTACTATCCAAGTGTATGTCAGATGGAGGGGATGGCGGTGACAAAAATCATGTGCCCTCCACATTTCAGAAGTTCAGCTAAGGAGATGAGCCGTTCAGTTTGCCACTGTTGAATGTCACCCACATGGTGGAATGCTCCTGCATCTAGTCTGGTGTATTTGAATCTGCGATCTTCCTTTTACCATGTGTGCTTTAGTAGAAACATCATTGTTTGAGTATGATCTTTTGTAAGGTTATTTGCTACTCTCTGAGCACTCTTATTTTATTTCTGGGTAGTCCAAATTTGACACCATGTTGTCTGTTGCTTACTTCGAAATGCATTCGAGCTACACGTTGCTCGCCCATTGCATTCCCATTGCATTTATTGTATTGTACTAATTCATTTTCGCTCACCTTGTATATCGCTCGTCCATCTTTTACTTAATGATGTAGAACTCACATCCTTTTTGTCACATCACTTTTGCTCTCCCAATATGGTGCTTACCTCATTCATTAGTCATTCTTTTCCCAATCATTTGCCTTCCTTAGGCTGTGCTTGTGAGTATTGCTTGCATAAGGCTTTTGCTCGCCTTTTCCATTTGAAAGAACTTTTCCTTGCACCTAAGATGATGAATCTATTAATCTTATACACAGTGTTCCTACCTTCAAAGGGCGCACTTCTCACAAATTTGATATGGGAACCAAAATTTACATTTGACTTATTATGACTACATCGATCTTATCAAGTCTTACAAATTTGCAATATTTATACTTTTTATTCCAATTGCATCCTAGACTTAGACCCAACATATTTACAACTCAATTAGACTAATTTTTTTCTAAGAACTTGCCAATAAATTAGTTTTACACAAATAATTTCCGCATTTGGTAATTTCGTGACAAAACTTCTAACTAATGCAAATTTAACTTAGTATAATCCTAATAAATTTCTAAAACATGACTAAACAAATTATATGTATAGACACACCACAATATCTTGAAGAAAATTTTACCTATTGTTTTGAAATCATCAACAAATAAATCAACTTATAGTAAACAAACAGATAATAGGACGTAAATAAAAATAAGAACAATATTAATATAGCATAATGCAATGTTATGAACTATTCTCCTCTATATCTATCATCCAACTCGTTTAAGTTAGGTACACTATTCTCTCCCTTTTGTCACAAAATAACAGAGTTATGATATATCATGATATTCAATGAGATGAGAGTCTTAATTGCTCTTATAAAGTGAAACAAACAAAATTCAAGTACTAAGTTAGTCTTTAGTCACTAATGCATATGAAACCATGAAATTAGAAGAAAACTAAAACAAACATATGACTGATTTTGATAAAAAAAAGTTCACTAAAACTAGCTTAACCACACTCAAAGACATGCAACATATGCAAAATGACATCATATTTCAATAAACCACACAATTAACACTATGGTATAATTTGTAATGTGTGTTCGCGTATAAGTGTGACTCGACTCAATTGAGAAACTTATGATTGTCATAGCATGAGTGTGATCGGGCTATAACATGAAACCATCAGTATGTGGTGCCCCCAACCCCCACTTGAGATTTGGCGATGACTAAGACACCCAGACTGTAACATAAGACTACACACCCCTCGTACATGACAGATAATATGCATTGCTCCTAGATATTCTAGCAGTATGCAATAAACGTTCAGTGGAAAATAGAGAAAAAAAAAAGAAGGTAAAGAGATCTAAGCAATGTCGTAGGCAATCGTATTGTACATGGTATAGACTAAAATTTTTTTTTCCTAACTTTGTCACATCATTGTCCTTGTCAAACAAAAAAGAGTTTTCAAAACATAATACGAGTCTGTGTCTCCCAAAACACGAGACCAAATGCTTCTCAAAATATATAAGTTCCAAACACTAGACATCTTTTTTTTTTTTCCTCTCATAGCGGTTCATCCTTCACTCATTTCTCTAAAACCCGATCTTTATCCCTATTATTGAGGTGTTGGAACTACTTAATAAATTGGAGGATCTTAGAGGATCTCCTGATCTATATCCTCCAGTGCTCCAAAATAGAGGGCTCGGACCTACTTATGTCCATCTTAGGCACGATCCTCTCCAGTGAAGGTGATGTCCTCTTTCTCTTGGCCATTAGTGCCACCTTCTAGTCCTATAACAACTTCTATCATTCTGGCAGAAGAATGATAGTGAAAAATTACAACAGTGAGATTTCAATAAATCTTAGTAAGTAATCACACAACATACCACATTTAACACGAGCATACAAAAGGTATATCATGCAATATGTGCATGGACATGTACATAACTCATGACTGAAACCGAACTATGACTCATGCATTGATCACTTTTGAAAACTTGTAATAGAGACTTAGCATTTTCGGGAAAAAAGTATATTTTTATCATCATTCATATCTTAGTTAATTATGTGATCCGGAACACATCATATCATATCGTATGATTCACATAATGTGATCCATATCATATCATGTAGGCGTGTTGTCTTGTTCTTATAACACATGTGGATACATTACGGTTCCCCTGTGCACAGTGTGTTCCTGCTAGTTAGCGCACATCACCGATTCGTATACCATGATGACTACATCTTAAACTTAACATAACTTATTAAGACGACAATACTTTGTCGGGTTACATGCCTTGTGCACCCACTATCATTAGGCGCTACCCCACTCCAGCATTCTTTAAAAATAATCCATTCGAGACTTGTCAACAGTTCTTTGTCGAGCTAGAGATTACCACTCCATTCTTAAGAACTCCAAAGTGGACAAAGGAGTTCCACTAGGACATTCCCCCGCCATAGCACTTGGGGTCGTGATAAAACTTTTTAAAACATCATTTTATTTTCCAAACCCCTTTTTGTCCTTGAAAATATTTTTCTTTTGAAATCACTTTTCTCAAATACATGTGACATAAGATTTAAGACTTGCGTGCTAATACTTGACATATGCCATATGAGAAATATCATACATGAAAGATTTGGACTCCTCATCATTTGGCTTAGACCAAAACCTAGGAAAACCTAGTTGGTTCCTCAAGAACAAGTGTGAAATCGTGAGTGCTTGGCCATTACTGAACCCATTAGAGATTCTCATCTCTTCATGAGTTGAAAGTGTGCCATGTGTGGGTATGTGAATCAAGAATGCAAACTCTCACTGTGCCTCCTCTTTTCTACGGCGAAATCTCCTCTTGAAAGTAATTGCCCTTGTTTGGTTGGAAGGAAAGTGTGAGAAAGTGAGAAATCATTTGAGTAGTTATGTGAGAGAATATGGAGAGGGTGAAAACAAGAGAAGTCCGAAAATGGCAAAAGAAAAACCTTTCGGCGTGTGGTTCTTCTTCCTATATATAGAACTCTTCCTTCCCCTTTGGCCATCTATGCCTCTTGAGTTCCCATCTTGAGATTGCCTTGGGAATGACCAAGGCTTGTGGGTGGCATGTGGGGTTCCTCCCCTCTTGGCCGAATGCCTCAATTACCTCTCTCAAATGCGTCTAGGTGCAATGAACCTTAGGGCAACTAGGTAAAACCATCCACTAGTCTCTTCCTCTTCCAAAATGAGGTGTTGCATGGATGCCACATGGCTCATGTGTGTGGTGTCTTCTAAATGCCGCCCCTCTCTCTCTCTTCTCCTCATGAAGATCATCTTTCCTCTTCCATGAACATTCTCTAGGTAACTCTCCCATTTCCCTATGCTTCCTCAAAACCCTAATACGACATGAGGCAAGTGAATGGGAGTGGTGACCGAAAAAGTGAGGGTAGATTTGTCCTTTCACATGGTTGTCTCATCTCAAATCTTCTAGAAGGTCTTAGTATGGTTGACAAGTGTCACATTCTCAAGAAAACCGTGTGCGATGGAAAACCGAACCATCCTCTTTGTCCCTTAGCTTTCCCCATAAATTCTTCTTGGAAATCCCCTTGGTCTTCCCTAGGCGCCATTTCTCGATGCATATTTCTCTTCGAAGTTGAAAGGGTGCCAAACTAGAAGGTGCTAGGTTTGTGAGAGGGCTTGGCCGAGTGCCTCTTGGTTTTCCCTATGCATCTCATCATTTCGCTCTTCTTGAAACATCCTTGCATGAGTGACAAATGGCAACACTACTAGGGCTAGGCGTGCAAGCCTTCCCGTGGGCTTCCCAATACTCTTCTCTCCCCCTTAGCCCATTATCAAGACTAGATACAGTTAAGGTTTGAATCTTGGGCTAGAATCCAACTAGGCTTAGGTTTTCCTTATGGGCCGAATTACAGTAAGGGTTTTTAGGGCTAAACTTTTTTTTTTGGGCTCAAATTGACAATTAATCTTCTAAGGCCTCTTCTTCTCTTAAATCACAAGGGCCCTTAATTACTAAGTCTTCTAAAAATAAACTATGGCTCATGCTTCACCATATCACGTTATCACACAGTATAAAATGAATCAGTTCTTAGGAATAGAAGGCCAAACCTAATGCTCCTAGGTTTTAAGAAATTTTGTTTTTCTCCTCCTTTCAATGAGCTAATTTTTTCCATTTTTTTTGTTTCTCATCATTTTTTTTTTAACTTTTGAGCTTTGGCTTTTTCATATACAAGTACTATAATTTACTTTTTATGTTTGGAAAAATGCTAGATAATATTTTGTATTCAGCATATTATTTAAGCACATAAGGGTATAAAATAATAAAGGTCACCTAGCACATAGTCAGTTCTATCCACAAGTTATGTTTCCATACACCTCTAATTGCCTCCCTAAAATCTCACATTAGTGCGTGGTAAAGTATTGATCAAATCAGTTAGTTGTGCATTGCGAGGTGCAAAATACAAATTACGTTCAATACACACATCATGCACAAGTTTAAAATATTTAAAACACAATACCTTTCTCATAATGTTCATCCAATGAGTATATAAAAATTAATTATACCAAAAAATTTCATTTCATTTATATACAATAAGAATATTTTTTGCATTTTTCAGTTTTCTCTCTGTTTTTGTAAAAAGAAAATTAAAAATAATTATAGATGCAGAAGAAAAATAATTCAAAATATGCAATGAAAGCATAAAATAAGAAGGAACGTAAAATAACCTAAAAACTACAATGTATGCACTAGGATTTGACCACACATTAAAAATATCTTAGGCATGTGGTATCTCTCTAATACTAGGTAAGATCATTACCACTCTTCCTCAATAGGTGAGTGATGTCGACTTTAGAAATTAAAATTCTCTAAAGTCTGTGCACTGTAATGAGTTTCAAAACTATATTTTTATAAGCCGTGCAACCTATTAAATAAAATAATCATAATTATAATAACAAACCACAACAAGCATTTCTTAAAAAGGATTTGTCTTCATATTCCCTCGGGGATTCAACCCAAAACAATTTGATTGAATATGGTCAATCTTTCCACAATGATGTCAAGTAGGAACAAACCTTTGAGTACGTTGCATCTTGGGAGACTGTACTACCTTGGTCTCATAAACAATAACCTTCTTGCCCTTATTAATTGAAGGTGTAACAACCATGAAAGGTTTTGAGTTTAAGCAATTTTCCAAACACCAATTGGTGAGGAGCTCATTTATATTTATAGACCTATTTTACATAGCATTAGTATCCTATTAGAATTGCATTTTAATATCCTAATAAAATTTCATATCAGTATCCTCTTACAATTGCCTAACTCTATACTCACCAAAAGTCTTATCCTGATCTTATCTTCTTGTCTTCATCCTTATGTTTTTGAGTTTTGGTTTCATTTGAGTTCTCATACAGCTCAATCTCTTCTATATTCACCTGCAAGGTTAACGGAGTTGGTTCTACATGAAACTTGGAGTAGAGAGACGTAAACTTGGTAGACACTAACAACTTGGTGAATACATCAGTCACCTGATTCTTACATGAGATAAACCGAATATCAAGAGAACATTGGGAGACACACTCACAAATAAAATAAAATAAAGTTCAACATGCTTGGTTCGTGCATGAAATATTAGATCTGCAGTGAGATACGTACCACATTATCACACCATAGAACCAAAGCATGCTTTTGAGAAATATCGAGTTCTTTTAATAATGACTGAATCCAAATTAGTTCAGTTGTGGTATTCAACCTCCGTGCTTGACTATGCCACCATCGATTGTTTCTTTGAGCTTTAAGAAATTTGACCATTATCATAGAATACACAAAAACCACTTATGGAGTGTCTGTTGTCTAGAGACCTTGCCCAGTCACTATCTGAGTAGGCTGTTAATATATGGTTAATGCTCAGTTTAAAGAGAAGGTCGTGATGAATAGAAAACTTCAAGTAACAGAGGGATACGTTTCACATCTTGCCAATTGAGAGTAAACGGTCTATGCATAAACTGACACACTTTGTTGACTGCAGATGAGATGTCCAGTTGAGTGAACTAGAGATGAGGTGGCTCGGATTGGTTACACAATATCAAAAAACTCATCTAATCTCATCTCAACTCATCATTACTACTTTTTCAAATCCTCATACAAAATATAATAAACAATTTTACTTTTTCGAATCCCAATACAAAATTAATATTACAAAATTATATTATAACAATATTTTATTTATTACTATTTAAAATATCTCATCTCATTTCATCTGTGTAACCAAACGGGGCATTAAAGAGCCCCCATCGTGTTGCAATATAATATCTCGTCCTCAAATGGAGCACCATCAAACAAAGATAGATTATGTGAGGTTGTGATGGGCCCCAAGGCGGACCAAGTCTTAAGGATCAATTGCAAGATTAAAACCCACGAAGATCAAGGGAGTAATGCAAGAATTGGTACAATTCAATTGGGATGAAGCTAGTAAGAGCTCAACACTCAGGATGGGCTTGAAAGAAGGAGAACCAGTTTTGATCCACTTGATCTAAGTTATGGAAGACACGACTTGGGCCTATTATTATTGAAGGCTATGAACTTATTTATTTCATTAAAATGACTTATTTTATTAGTCATAGGAATTAATCTAGAATAATTGGGCTTTTGAGATGTCCAGCCCACACGTCTTATTTCTATTGAACTAGGGTTTTTGGGAAGGCCTTGTATTTTTGGCCAAGGGCTTATTTGGAAAGTTATTATTTTACAAACTAGGGTTTTAGAAGTTACAGTACCCGCGGCACTATTCCTCTAGGGTTTTGGGAATTGTTTATTTAAACCACTTATAGCCTCATTTGAGAGGATAGACCATTATTCTGAATTTTAATTGTGAGTGAGTTTTCTCCTCTTGTTCTTAATTGAACTCTTGAACTTATCAAAGGTAAATCACAACCTTTGTGGCGTTCCTCCTTGTAATTTGGGTTCTTGAGACGGGATTTCAACGGGACTAGATTTTAATATAATCTAGGTTCTTGAAACGAGTTCCCAACGGGTCTAAATTCTCCATCCATAGACTTGAGTTTGGCTTTCCTGAGTTGTTTTTCCAATATTGTTGTTGGGTCTCAAAGCGAGTCGATTGGGGTTCACATCATTTGGTATTCAGAGCTCGGTTTCCAATCAGGTCTGATTCTATCTTTTTTTTATCATATTGTTAATTCTAGGGCTTCATTGTTCTAGGGTTGAAAAAAAAAAGTTGCAGAAATTCGTTTTTCCTAGGGCTGCCAATTTATTCTATCATTTGGGTTTCATGTTCATCATCATAGGGTGGCTAAATTGCTTGTTTGAGGGCTGCCAAAAGTTTGCACCATCTAGGGTTTGTAATTTCTAGGGTTTCATTCCCTTCTATTTTCCTTATCAATTTTTATGTGTTTGAATTCAATTGTTTGATTATCACAATTGGATATTTCTGTTTGTGGTTGAATTGTTGAGAAAAGAAGAGAAAAAAAAAGAAAAGAAAAGAAAGGAAAGGAAAAGAAAAGAAAGAAGGAAAAGAAAAGAAAATTCAAAAAAAAAAAAAAAAGAAAGGAGAGAAGGATTTTGGGATGAAATACTTTGCCATGTGAAATTGAGTGCTTTGTCATTGATTAAGCCTTATCTTCAAACGGGTTGAATATATCTTTTTAGTTGGTATCTTGTTTCGTAATTACTCTTCCCAGCGTATAAATTCCTTGAGTCTGTCATTTTATTCCTTCCGTGTTTTCTCTTGTTCTTGTTTCTTGGACCTAATTACTAGTTGCAGCAAAACAAGGTTGTATTGTCTTGATTGAGTTCAATTAGTTCTTAAAGAACTTGAGAGGGAAAACTCTTGAGATAAAAGGCAAGAGAGTGTGAGATCATTATCGGGAAAAAGCCAATAAGAGTGAAACACGAGTGAAGTGCCATTATTTGAGTGTAAACACGTAAGGGAGCTTGTAAGGTCTTTTTTCCTCTAACATTCTTTTTTTGTGCAGAGCATATGATGTCTCATAAAAATGACTCATCACCAAAGGAGATGGTAGATAACTCATTTTTTGTGTTGCAATCCATGCAACAAAAGTTTGAAAGGTTAAATTTGAAGTTGGGAGAAATGAAGGATAGGATGGATCAACAAGGTGTAGTGATTAGAAATCTACGAAGTGTGAGAGATAGGAGGAGACTTGAGCCTAATATTGAGAATGGGTACGATAAGAATGGAGAGTATGGCGAGTCACTTGTTGTTAGGCGTGCTCCCAATACAGAAATTAAGATGGATGATATAGAGCAGCAAAGAGATAACATTTTCCATACTAGATGCCACATCAATAGCAAGGTATGCAGTATGATCATTGATGGAGGGAGTTGTACTAATGTGGTTAGCACTACTTTAGTTGAGAAATTGAATTTACCTACCTTGAAACACCCTAGACCATACAAGTTGCAGTGGTTGAATGATTGTGGGGAGGTTAGGGTAAATAAGCAAGTGCTAGTATCTTTTTCAATTAGGAAGTACAAGGATGAGGTCCTTTGTGATGTAGTGCCTATGCATTGTGGTCATATTTTGTTGGGGAGGCCGTGGCAGTGTGATAGGAGAGCGATCTATGATGGGTTCAGAAACATGTACAGTTTTGAAAATGATGGAAAAACAGGTCCTTTAACTCCAACACAGGTCCGTGAGGACCAACTGAAGTTGAAAAGTGAGGTTGATCAAAAAAGAAAGAGAGAAAGTGAGATTGATCAGAAAAGAAAGAGTGAGAATGAGATTGAGGAAGAAAAAAATAATGAGACCAAAAATGAGAGAGAGAGAAAAATGGGAGAGAAAAAAAATGAGTGTGAGGCTGAAACCTCAAGAAAAAGAGAGAATGAGTTGAAAAACAATTGTGAGGATGAGAGTTCAAAAAAAGATGTCGAAAAAGAAAGTGAATGTGACGCCCCCAAATCCCCACGTACCAACACGGGGAATTCGAGACGTCCGGATGGGGACAACCCGGGTCACCATCCTATCGACTAGTGCTAAGTGTGTGCAAGCGACACATGTGCACAAGGAAATACGCAGCGGATAGCAAAGTCATAAAATTAAGTACCAGAATTTTTTTCTTAAATAAAATACAAAGCGGTTCAAAGGTACATAATAAAATATTACAAGTCATAAATATTGTTTCAAACCAAATACAAAGCATAAACTTCAACTCAGAACTCCGGCGGAGCCGCATCCTCGGGCTCAGCCTCCTCCTCCTCCTCGAACTCTGCACCAAAATTTACAGTACAAAAAATGATGCCGCAGGTAAGTAAAATCCAAACACCACTAGA
>QGSO01001311.1:0-27478 GCA_011037825.1 Carya cathayensis
TAATTAAGTAAGTATTTAATCCTTCTATAAATCTATTAAAACAAGAAATGAAATCTCAATTCATAAAACAGCTAAATTTTCTTATAAATAACATAATTATTCAATTTTACAATAATTCGAATAAATAATAATGTCATTTAACATACTTCTTTATTTTCTAGTTATAACTATAATAAAATATTTTTATCGAAGCTGACAAAATAACAATGGAAATTCATTTTGATAATTGACTTAATCATATTTAAAATTCAAATCCTGGCAAAAAAATTATTATAATATAATAATAATTTAACTCTAATAACATATCACAATTTAGTAGGAATTTATATTTTATTTAAATCTATTAAATAACACTGGAAACTCGTTTGATAAAATATACTTAACCAGACTTAACGTGCTAAACATAAAAGTAGACTCTTATTATCTACTACGAATTTTTGTTGTAAAAATTAATACTTAATAATATAATTAAAATCCTCAAATATTTTCTGTTAAATAAAGTTTATGCGCTAATAATTTTCAAATACAACAAAAGCCTATGTGAAATTAAATAAGCCCAACTAAAACAAGCAAAACAACCAAAGTAAGAAATGAAAGCTGATTTAATAAGGCTAATTAAAAACATGGTTTAACTTAAAATTCAAGCCCATTAAAACTCAAGTTGAAATTGGGATAAGCCCAACTAAAACAAAAGTTCGTGAGAGTTCCGCCCATCTAAAAAGGTTAGGGTCATTTTGGTCAATACAGAAAGGGTTTAAAACCTTTACAAAATAGCTACATGACAAAGGGTTTTTAATGGCAATATTTATAATTGAATTATGCTACGTACAAGTAAAATTGTGTACTAATCTGCGTATTAATACTGATTACTTTATATTCAAAATTTAAATTAGCATTGTTTTTAATAAAATCTATTTTTTGATAAATCATATTACATCAGTGCGCATATTAGTGCACGGTTGTTCTTGCAATTAGATTTTTCCTTTATAATTATACTAATATATGTATGTACTTTTCTGGAAAGCTGAAGACCTAAAAGTAATTTAAAGTTGCAGATATCATTCTACAACCAGAGGGCTACGCGACATAGCTTACCCAATGAAAAGTCGGGGACACTGTAAAGAAGAACGAAGGGCCCGATAGAGCTCAGGTGGTTGTGCCGATCCATGGTGGTGTGATTGGAGGTTGACGATGGCGGAACGAGATGGAGAAGACATGGTTGAGAACGATAGTGGCTAGAGAAAAAATTGTCGACGATAAAGACTTCGAGATGGAGAATACATGACGGATCTGGGCTTACACAGTGGTTGCTGGTTTAGATGTCCATTTGGAACCAAGATAACAGTAAAGCAAAGGGAACTCATCTTCATTCCCTTTTTTTTTCCGTAGTGTTAAAGAAAGTTACTTTGGGGTTTTGTTTTTGTTGTTATTTTATTTTATTGTCTGATGAGTTTTTGAGCTTGTTGGCTTCTTTTATTTTTTATTGTGCTTTACGCTAATGTGGGAGACAATCAACAATGTGGCTCATCAAAGTTTTTGCTTCATTAGGTTTGCTTGCTATATGTTTGGTGTGACGCTTACAAATTTTTGTTTGGGATCAAACAAACATATGAGGAGTCGAGACATGGGACATGCAACATAAAATTACCTGTCCCATTCATAATAAATAAAGATGCAATATTCCTAACATGCATTTAACATTATACAACATTCACAACGAATAATGTTTTTTTTTTCTTTGAACAATACTATGTACCCAAACTAAATTTATCCAAAATACTTAAAACATGATCCATACAACTGACAAGATTAACATCCACGATTACAGTACGAGTCTCAAGAGACTGTAATCTAAAAAATATGGGAGATTAAGGTCCATAATTACAGGCAAAACTAAAGTATCTATTAGGCTAATCTATCGAGTAGTTCACACAACTCAGTCAATGATGTCATATTTCTATCTATAAATCGGAACATCGAAACGATAAGCTCCGCATCGTACCATAGTTGTTTAATCGGCTGTCTCTAGTCGATCATCTTTTGAAGTATCTATTGATCTTGGCACACGAGCTACCATTACGGAAGGAATAATATGTAATAGACAACATTTTGTAATATGGCAAAATATATAATAGACAATATTTCGTAACATGATATAACATATAATAGAAAATATTACATGATATGACATACGTGTAACAGATAGCATTACTTAACATGAAAGACTTATAATAGATTGTAATAGATATAAATACATGACAGAATAAATTATGTAATATATAAGTATTTCTTGACAGAGTATTATGTATAACAGATAATCATGAAGTGACATGGTATAGTATGACATATATGATAACATATATATATAAACTGTAGTTCCATTACCCATCACACATATACAGTAATTTGATAGTAAGTTAAGAGCTAACTTATAATAATCGTCGCGATACAAGGTGATACAGAGATTAAGCACGAAACATGAGAAAATATAAGTATGTATTCTAAAAGTTAGAAACTTTATCACTAACAAATAGAAATGTGAAAAAATGCTAACTTAGAGTAAAATTATCATTTTACTCTCTAAATGTGGAAAAATGACCATTTTACCCTTAACTTAAGGATTTCACATCCTAACTCTAACAATCACCAAAATTTACATACCTCATGTAAATTTTATCCTTTCAAATAGGACTGTTCATCTGGGTTCCAATCCAGAAATCCGGGTACACCCGGACCGGAACCCGGGTCTCAAATCCGGGCCGGATTAAGCCGGGTGAGACCCGGTCCGAAACCCGGATGTATCCGGATTTTAAAAAACCCGGATTCCGGGTTCCGGGTTGAACCCGTTTTTTTTTTTTTTTAACCTTGTTATAAACTGTTCATGCCTTTAAAATGAAAATTTGGGAAGTTAAATCCTACTTCCCATCACCTGTAAGAACATACAAAACTATTAAAGGGGTAAATTTTAAGCTATTAAAGTGCATACATACATATTAAAGGGGTAAATTTTAAACCCCCTTCCTAGAAAAAAAAAAAAAGGAAAAAAGAAAAAGAAAAAAGACATATAAAACTATAAGCTATTAGTTCAAATCAAGTAGCTCAAATCAAGCCAAAACCCTGTGCATCCTTACAAGCATAAACTATCAAAAAAAGAAAAAAAAAAAAGAAAAGGTACAGACTATGAGCTCAAATCAATGCCACCACTGGCCCACAAAACCGCTGCTATTGGAGCCAACACCTTCGGAGGTTCGTAGCTCATGTCTACATATCTAAACATTGGAAAGATAGCATACAAATACAGTCAGACATTAGAAATCAACCAATTTTCTGGAAATTAAATATTTTGCTGTCCAAAATAAAATATGGCCATTGGGATATCTAATACAAAGCGTTTATTTTAAGTGTCCAATAAGTAATACTTGAAAAAAATAAAAAATAAACCCAAATCAGCAAAGTCTATTTTAAGAAGTAAATTCTAGTTTTTGACAACTTACAGTGAGAGATAAGATCCCAGTCACAATGCCAGTTTTGGTAACAACAAAACACTTACAATATGCCTTGTAATCAACAGAAAAAGGAGGAAACCAAAACCCATGACAATGGTTTGCCATGACCACTGCACATGAATAATTGAATTGTACCCGATGTCACTATAAATGGTATTGGTGATGGAAAGTGAAGGAGAACAATCTCTTTTTTTTTTTTTCGCATTATTCTGGTTTCAGTGGATATAAATTTCCTCAATTTCTTTAAAAAAATATTTCCAACAATTACACCTGCAAAAGTTTGTCACAAAGAAACCAACTCTTTCAAACTTTTGTTGAATGGAATTGTTGCATATCTTGAAAAATATATGCTATGATTCTCCATGGAGAAAATCAGCATCTTGTCTTTGTACTAATTATTTCTATGGTTGAGTTGCTTGGATTCATTAAAAGAGAGCATAAAAAAAGTGTCCAGTTCTTGGTGACGAGTCTTACCTCATCTTTCTGGTTCAAAACAGAGGATATGACAGGAATCATTTGCATTTTGCTAGTAAAGTGGACAATTCCAAGCAATCCTTTCAGCTGCTGCAATGACACAATGACTGCTGCACCAGTCATAAACCCAACTAGAGTTGCCTTTGAGAGAAAATCAATTATAAATCCTAACCTGTAAATCACAAGTCCAAATCAACCAAAAGTTCATCGAGAGAGAGAGAGAGAGAGAGAGAGAGAGAGAGAGAGAGAGAGATGACTCTCTTCTGTTTATTAATTTGTCTTTAACTTTTTGTGAAAAAAAAGGTGAAATATTCTTTGAGGTTGTTAATAATTGATACCTTAAAAGACCAAGAGAAGTCTGAAATAAACCAGCAATGTCTAGAACTTCCAAGTATGGCATATATCAATGGGGGCACAAAGCTTGAATCTGCATGAAACCCAGGTTAGTCCACGTTAACCTTACCATCAAAACAGTCATTTATATTATTGGCTAATTTATTAAATTATATAAAGAATAAATGGAGTAGAAATTGATACTCACATAGCCCCACTATTGGTGGCAAATTTGCAAGTTTTGCATAACTGATTCCCTGAAGAATCACAAACTAGATTAGAGATCACAGGAAACCAAAAAATAAAAAATCAAAGACATAAATAGAAAGTTCTCCTGAGGACAAACCAAGAAAGAAACAAATAAGTCCAAAATCATGCAAAGGGTTGTAGTAAAATACCATTAAAGAAAGTGGCATGGCTACAACCAAAGACATTTTTTATGTTCATGACTAGAATTAGAAAAACTTCTGGGTGATGTGTCCAACCATTCAAGACTATTTTGTAACTTGTAAGCCTTGGTTTCATATTCAGTTTCATATTCAGGCAATGCATGGTAACTTCTGCAAAAACACTAAAGTTCTGCCTAGGAAGATTTCTTTAAAAGTAAATCATGTTAATGTTTAACTGAAGGTTCACAATAATCAGCAAAAGAGGCCCAAGTTTGTCATAACTTTTTTTTTTTTTTTGCCAAGTTCGTTCTCATTGATTATATGAGACATTATATTATAACTTAATATGAGGCATTTTGTGACTTTTTTTTAGAACCTCCATTTACTTATAAAAAACCTAACTACGATGAAAGCAAGAGGCACGGTATCAAGGGAGAAATCGTATTCCCAACAAAATCATCACATATCTCTAACCCACCGAATCAAAAATTAATCCTAAGATTCGAATTCCACCCAAACTCTAAAACCCATCACAACTGAATACTCCTCAAAATGTAAAAACTCTGTTTTTATATTGATGGTGTCGTATAAACATCCACTAAAAATAAATTTGTGTGGTTTTTTTTTAACAAGTGTAAGGGAAAAAACCATTATACCTAATCGGGCAATCAGTTTTCATCAGCAAATAAAACCAATCATACCATACAGATGCAAAAACAGAGAAGAGAAAAATACTCTTCTTTGATAAGTTACTCGAAGCTTGAAAAATACCCATCAACGGGGAGGAAGAGAAAAGAAACTCATCAGAGGAAGGCTAGGGTTTCGGCACTTAACAGTCCAACCCTCATCTTCCATGACTCAAAACTCAAAACTCACCCATCACAAAACTCAAAACTCAAAACCCATAACACAACTCAAAACTCACGCATATCGTGAAATACCAAAATTTCCCTGACGAAGCGAGATCGAAAGAGAGAGGTGGAGACGACTGAGCGATGGAGTGAAATACATGGCGTCGATGGCGATGGAGCGATGGAGCGAGAGCGAGAGCGAATAGCAGTCCAGAGAGGTCAGAGTGACTTGTGACTGCGTTTTTGGGGGGGGGGGGGCGAGGCGGCTAGGGCATTTGTATGAAATGAAATAAAGCCGGGTACCGAATTTTAAAACCGGTATCCGTGTGATAAAACCGCATCCGGGCTGGATTTGAATATGCGGGTTTCGGACGGGATTGTATCCGGTCCGAAATCCGTAACCGGGAACCCGGTTATCCGGGTTTCGGTGCGGGCCGGATTTTATCCGGCCCGTATGAACAGTCCTACTTTCAAATATTAACTTAAAAAAAATTAAAACTAACACAACTATGAAAAACATCTTAGGGTCTAAACTTCCAAAGGTCATATCTCTTGATTTTCAAGGGAAGTTGCACCATTCATGCCTCACCCCATCACTCATGGACCAGACCTCTAGTTAGGGGTGAAATACTTCCAAGAAACCAAGCCAAAAACCCAACTAATTCCTTGGGAGGTTTATTTGAGTCCTAACCGATTGACTTTAGTTCTTCAAGGATTTTCTACTCCTTATTGAGCCACCTCCACACTCCAATACACCTGCCTTTAATCCCCAAGAGGTCCCTCAAAGTACTCAAAGGCTTGTTGACCATTTATTCCCCAAAGAATGCCAAACCGATTGGCAATGGTAGTAAGTTGCACATGTCACTAGGCAACCATCTTCATTTTACTTCCTCTCATGACTTGCACATATATGATCTCTTGGCAGCCAATCCAGCCTCCGTCCAACACTTGAAAATGCCATCAAAAGAAATCTTTAGACCTTCAAAACAAAACCATGGAGATAAGACAAGGAAGTAATGAAAACTAGCCAGCTTTAAAGACCCCTACCCATCAGCTACTAGCATGACCTCACCTTGCAATTCTTTGAATTTTGTTTTCATTTTCTGAACCATGGCAGCCCCTGCACCCATAAACCCATTGCAGCACCTAGTCTGGATGAAAGCATGAGAATTGGAACTCTATTCACCTGCACAAAGATTACACAAGCTGGATTTTTGCACCTCCACACTCCACCAATCCCAAGCCTCACCTTCATCCAAACCCACGCCCCTCACCCGGCCTCCATGAAGCCCTATAAATCTCACCCGGCCTCCATGAAGCCCTATAAATGCCCCCCTTCACCCCTCACTTCCTCAAACCACTCCTCAAAGCTTTCCTTTAGAGTTCTTAAGAGTCATTCCTTCTTAGTGTGAAATTGGAGAGAAACCGAGTGTGTTTGAGAGTGTTCTTGAAGTGAGTTGTGTTTGGGAGCTCGAAGGGCCACAATTTTGTAGGTAATCTTGCCCCATATTTTTTTTAATGTTAGAATGGTATGTTAGGCTTTAATTTATGGCATGAGAATGATATTTTGATTGAGTTTAATTAAGGTTTAGCATGAAAGATGCAAAGCGGGTCAGAATTGGTGTTTTGGTGGAATAAATCGCTTTGGGTCGAATTTTTAGCCATGGTATGTCTTGATATGATTTTATATGATTCACTATGTCTTGAAATAATTTTTGAAGGTTTAAATTTGAGGTAGAAAACATGCCATGATAGGTTATAAATCCATATCTTGTGTTGATCATCAAAGCATGCGTTGATTTTATTTGATTGACGTTTATTTTATGTATTTTTTGGTTAAATTCCCTAAGCTTGAGTAATAAGCATTTAAAAAATATTTATGATTGAGAGATAAGAATGAAAATGCATGGCTTAATTAGGTTTTAAATATTTATTTGATAAGGAAAAGATAGAAACATCATGCACATACTTAAGTTGAGGGTGTAGTGATACTTTGGCCTTAATCAAATGCTTAAGCATTGGGGTAAATTTGTATGACCTAAATCAAATTTTTTAAATTTTCCCTAAGGTTATATTCATGGTTGCCACTTGGTGTAATTTGAGCACAAATGCATCCAGAGGTTTTAGACTTGAAATCACATATAGATCCATTTAGATGCATGCCACAGGTTGGATGATTTTGACATAGTTTTGACTTGAATTTTGAAATTGTAAGGGCATAGATGATTTTAGAACATAGAAAATATGAGGTTTGTGAGTTTTGGTGAATTTTAGGACTCAAATGCAAATAGTGAAAATTTAGGGCCTTAGTGGCAATTTTGCTAAGTATAAGAGCAGTTTTGTAAATATTGATTTCTAGACAATTTTTATTATGAACATTTTCCTTAGTGGTGCTAATCCTAACTTATAATAATTTTGATTTCAGCCTCACCAATTATCTAAACAAAATTTTGAAAAGTTTATAAATTAGATTCTAACTTACTCTTAACTAATTTATCTATGATTTATGAATGTTTATGTATAAATGCCACATTCATGATATAAATGTCATTTTGAACATGAAACATCATATTATATTATACATTGAGTATTTTATTACTCGCTTACACGACATGTGTAATGTCCACAATTTTAGCATATCATATGAAATTGTCATTTTCACATGAAGCATACTTTACGAGCACATGTCATTCGGGGTGCTACCCGCACCATACGGTGCAGGGTAGTCGCCTCCCCGCACCCTGCCCCTCATGGTACGGGGGTGGGGTTTTCCCATCCGTCCCCCACCCCACCCCGCTAGGCAGGGTGCGGAGCGGATACCCACCCCACCCCGCTTCATTTTCACATTAATTATGAATTACATTTAATTATATTTAAAAATTATTTTTAGATCTAAAAGTGATAAAAAAAATTATATTTTTAGATCCAAATTGTAAATTTAAATTTTGTAAATATGACTATAATTTAAAAATTATGTAATTTTTAAATTTGCTAGTGCATATTTTATGTAAGTTGTAGTGTAGTAGTTTTAAACTATATAATTTTTAAATTAGTTAATGCATACTTTGTAAACAAGTCTAACAAATTGTAATATATTTTGTAAATATGACTATAATTTAAAATTTATGTAGTTTTTAAATTTGTTAATGCATATTTTATGTAAGTTGTATTGTAGCAGTTTTAAACTATATAGTTTTTAAATTAGTTAATGCATACTTTATAAATAAGTCTAACAAATTGTAATATATATTTATATATACACAATTTGTAAAATATAAAGATATATTTATATTTATATAGAAACATATATTTATGTTTATATATATATATATATATATATATAATATATATAGGGGGCGGGGCGGGGTTGGGCCTTCCTCACCCCCGCTAGGGGGACTAGATGCAGAGCGGGGGCCCCCGTCCCCTCCCATGCGGGGGTGGGGCGAACGGGGGCGGGGTACGGGGCCCCGCTACCCACCCCTACATGTCATGAATAATATTTTCAAGCATTGCATGAAAAGAGATTTGTCACGACCCCAAAGAATAGGATGGGAAATTATTTTAGTGGAATTTCTCTGTCCACTCTGGAGTGAATAAGAATGGAGTGGAAACTCCTATGTTGACAAAGAACTGTCAACTGGTTTTGAATGGATTCTTTTTAAATAATGCTTGAGTAAAGGCATTTATGGCACTTAATGTTGGTGGGTGCATACATTATGATGAATGTTCTGATGAAATGTTATGTTATGCCACCAATTCATTGAGAACGAGTATGCAGACAACGTATTTTCAACATGAGTTGTAGTACTATGGTCACTAATAGGTACTCACAGTGCATAACGAAGAGATGTGTTGATACCATATACGTAATGATGTTATTGTTAATGATACTGATGACTTTATTAATAATGAAAAGTTATGTTTTTTAAAAGATGAATTGGAAAATGTTCTCTGTAAGAAAATGTGCATCAAAGTTTTTCTGAAAATGTTGAGGAATCTAGATGGGAGACAACTGCTGATTTTCTGCATAAAATGCATCTCATGTTAATCATTTATCATTCATAACTTATCTCTGTGCAAGTTGGTTGTTTAACTTACTAAGATTTCAAGTAAATTTCACCCTTGTAGACCCACTAACATTTTTCTGGAATGGTAGAAGTTGTGTCAAGATCGGTAGAGGACAAACTGGATGGACCGCTGGATATAGATGGTTGAAGAGGAGTCGAACTTTGAGCGAAGACTAGATATCATTTTGATGTTCATAGCACTAACTCTTCTATAAAACATATGAAAGAGTTCATCTGACTATTGAGACTTGGTTTTCAATATCTTGTATGAAGGAAATGCTATCCTTAAGTTTGAACTTATGATAATTATTAATATTATTGGGATGTTTAGTTCATTCTAGCGTAAATTTTTATAAGTCACCCTTATTCCTTTGCGATTATTGCATACTGCTAGTTGCATACTAGGATGCACTGCATATTAACTATCATTAACAAGGGTATGTAACTATGTGTTACATGTCCTGACGCTCCAAATCCCCATTCCATCCCAAGCGGAGGTTGGGGGCATCACAATGGCCACATGTCTTGGAGCTTGTTGATGAAGACTACCTAGATCTCACGGGAATTTGTGTATCTTCTGCTCTCGTTCTGGTATCCAAGTGGTGTGCTTGGAACGCCATTATTCCCATGCAAAGAAGTGGTAGAGAATTTTTTTTGTGTTTCAAGTAGAGGTTGCGAGTTTCGTTCAGGCGAGGTTGCCCATTGCGAGTTCCCTATCTGAGCTGCATGAGTTCTAGATGATCATGACTTTGCCATTATCCTTTCGATTGAGAAAAAGCTCATCTACACCTTGTTTACACCTGGATGGAATAGAATGATTCTTCCACCTAGTCGAGTGTTCATCAAACCCGTGCTAATATCAATAGGTTTATGGTTTTGCCCGACTAGGCTCATGTCTTTGGCCGTCAATTTATAGGCTCCACTTCTCTATCTTGGGGACAAAAGAGGGGGCCTTCGACTTCTATGGGCCAAAAAGGGAAGAAACCCCTCTCAGATCTAGGTACTATTCATACTGAGGCTAACCCTTCTGACGAATTGAGTTCTACCAAGGAAAGGCCCCCTCAAGCCTCATTGATTCTTAGGGATGGTAGTTCAGCTTGCCCAAACTCTTCCTTTGTAGATTCTCTTAATGAAATTATGGAATAGGGTAAGGTTGATTTGGAGTTGGTGTTGGAGGCTAAATCCTCAAGTCATCTTGATGAGCTTTGCTGCCTCTTTTGATGAGGTTGGTGAGGCCTCTTTGGCTCTGAGTGGTGACATATTTTTGGAAATTCCCCTAGTTGTCCCCGCAAGCTCTGCCCCACTTCCACAACTTTGGGTGGGGCCACTCCAGAAATTCCCTTTGTTTTTCTACAATTCCTTCTTGAAGATCCCATAGGCATGGATTTTAGCGAGCATTGTGTATCTATTCCCTCCTCGCTCTTTAGCACTTCGCCGATGGGGGGAGAGGTTCCTTCGCCTATCCTCCCGAGTAACTTGCCATCTGGAGACTACTCCATGGGTTTGGTCAAGCAAGTGGGGGAAAAGTGTCTTTGTTTCCCCTATTTGCAGGGCTCCAAAAATTAAAAAGTTCAACTATAAAAATTAAATAGGTCAACCTTAAATAATTTTGGACTTTTAAAATATTTGGAATATTTTAAAACACTTGGCTCGATATAAAAATTATTTGCTAAATTTAAAAAACAAATATTGGAGCTTTAAAACGTTTAGAAGAGGCTCGTTGTGGCGCCCTCAACCCAAAGTGTGAATTGTTGGAAGTCGTGGCATTGGGATGATAACTGTAACAGCCCGCTAAAATTATCAGTTTTGGATTATTTCCCGACAGCAATCACATCTCTCTTGTCTTTACCCTCATCTGGAATCACGCGTATAGTTTATCTTTTCCGTAAATCACGTATTTTGTTCTTCACCGACAGCTGTAAAATCATGAGTCTTCCAAGACCACGCCTAGCCTTTCTCAAGCCCAAACTACCACTTTATGTGGTGGACAGCCACCGTACGCCGCCACGTACGTTCCTCCGACGCATGTTCGTGACGAACAACGAGCGACGCACGGGTTATCCCGTCGATGGTATAACCTTCTATCTCTAGTTATTTTACGTTTAAAATAGTTGGTTGGTTTGTGGATTGTGTAGTTGTATTTGTGGAATTCGTTGCGTAGTTGTGAAGCGAAGTGTGGTTGTGAAGTGTTGCGTTTGATTGTGTATTTTGTGGACTGTGCTGTGAAGTATAGGCGTGAGATGGATGCCGTAGATGTGATACGGCGGGTTGTGTGAAGAGAATACGCGTGTAGCGTATTCTGTGTAATGCAGCGACGCGCCGCGCGACGTGCACTGTAGTGATGTGTGTCGTAGAAGGAAGGGAGTACGCATGTAGTGTACTCCGTGTTGTATGGCGATGCATCGTGTGATGTGCATCGTGTTGATGAGAGTTGTAGCGAAGGAAGTACGCGTAGCGCGTACTCCGTGTCGCGTAGCGATGCACCGTGAGACGTGTATCGCAGTGATGGGTATTGTAGTGTGGATGGAAGAGAGTTCACGTGAGTGTACTCTGTATTAAGTCGTGATACATCGGATGGCGTGTCACGAAGGGTTGAATGGCGTAGCAGAGAAGTGTGGAGCGTATGGTGTAATGTTGGGAAACTGTATGACAGTGTCCCGAAGCAGTGATGATATGGATTATAGTCCGGGATGACTGGTGTCATCTTGTGGTTGACTATGGCTAAGAGTATATGGATTGAGAAATGAGTTGTTTGTTTGGTTGTTATTGATAATTTTAATGAACTTGTTTTAGTGCAAAGGCTTTCTGAAGTCAATTTATCTCTTCCGAGTATAGTGAAACCTCAAGTTGGCCGTGGTGTTGCAAGTGCTTACAATATGGCAATTGAGTTCAGAAGTGAAAATCTTAAGGACTCGAGTGTTCCTCTTCCAGCTGTTGTGCAGTTCCTCGTGTCTCGCGCTCTATTCTCATAGAACGCGACGATCGAGGTAAGTTAGCCTCTAACTTACTATCAGTTTATTGTGTATGTGTGATGGGTAAGAGAACTACAATTTATGTATGTATGTTATCGTATATGCCATGTCATGCTATGTCATTACATGTTTATCTGTTACGTATGATTTAATCTCTCATGAATAATTATCTGTTAAATAATCTTTTCTGCCATACAATGATGTATGTTATAAGTATGCCATGTTAAGTATGCCATATGATACATGTATGCCATGAAATGTTTATGATTAAATCATATTATGCCATTTACAAGTATACGCCATGTTAGAAAAGTATATGATATTAAATAATATCACATGCATTAAGAAAGATAAGACATGTTATGTTATAATAATGCGTGGGGCCACAACAACTGTGGAGTACGTATTATATTTATGTTATTTATAATGCGTGGGGCCACAACAACTGTGGAGTACGTATTATATTTTATGTTATTTATAATGCGTGGGGCCACAACAACTGTGGAGTACGTATTATATTTTATGTTACTTATAATGCGTGGGGCCACAACAACTGTGGAGTACGTATTATATTTATGTTACTTATAATGCGTGGGGCCACAACAACTGTGGAGTACGTATTATATTTATGTTATGTTATTTATAATGCGTGGGGCCACAACAACTGTGGAGTACGTATTATATTTTATGTTATTTATAATGCGTGGGGCCACAACAACTGTGGAGTACGTATTATATTTTATGTTATTTATAATGCGTGGGGCCACAACAACTGTGGAGTACGTATTATATTTTATGTTATTTATAATGCGTGGGGCCACAACAACTGTGGAGTACGTATTATATTTAATGTTATGTTACTTATAATGCGTGGGGCCACAACAACTGTGGAGTACGTATTATATTTATGTTACTTATAATGCGTGGGGCCACAACAACTGTGGAGTACGTATTATATTTTATGTTACATGAAGTATGGGGCCACAACAACTGTGGAGCATACACTACATGAGACACAGCAATTGTGACATGTAGAATACGTGGGGCCACAACAACTGTGGAGTACGTATTATATTTTATGTTATGTGAATTCATGGGGCCACAACAACTGTGGAGCATGAAGTATGGGGCCACAACAACTGTGGAGCATACACTACATGAGACACAGCAATTGTGACATGTAGAATACGTGGGGCCACAACAACTGTGGAGTACGTATTATGTTTTATGTTACTTGAATACGTGGGGCCACAACAACTGTGGAGTACGTATTAATGCACGTTATTAATCAAGACAATTAAATAAGATTCCAAGTTTATGTTAAGTCAAGTTTCAGATCAAGTTCATGTTATGTTATGCTCACGTACATGTTATGTTCATGTTCATGTTATGTTCCAAGTTCATGTTCACATCATGTTATGTTCACGTTTATGATACGTTCAAGCTCACGTTCATGTTATGTTATGTTCATGTCCATGTTATGTTTCACGTTCATGTTATGTTGATTGTTCATGTTATGTTTTAAGCTTAAGTTCATGCCATGTTAAGTCAAGTTCAGTTCACGCTTAAGTTCTGGTTAAGTCATGCTATATGTCAAGTTATACTATGTTTATGTATGACTATAATTATGCATTTATGCTTTTACTGCCATGCATGCATTTTTAACCTGTGTGTGAGTTTTATGTTAACTTACTGAGATTTGTAATCAAATCTCACTGTGGTAGTCCCAACTACCATTCCCCCGAATGGTAGATCTTGTTACAGGACCCAAAGGAGAATTGGAATCTGACCAACTGAATACGGTCGACTAGGCCACGGTGCGATGTTGATGATGGTATAGTATTTAACTTAGGTTAATACTTGTACTTTTGGAGTTGTATCTCAAGTATTCTTTTGATCACAACCATTTTAGACTAGTGTGGTGATCACGGCTTTTTAGTATGCCTTTATGTATGAATTATGTTTCAAGTATTTGGGATATATTTAGTTTGGTGCATAGTATTGCTAAAGAAAAAGATTATCCGCTGCGAATATTGCATAATGCTAGATGCATGTTAGAAACATTGCATCTTATATGTCATGAACGGGGGCAGGTAACCTTGTGTTGCATGTCCCGACGCTTCAAATGTCCGTTCAATCCCAACCGGAATTTGGGGGCGTCACAGTAACCACACGGGTAACACACCCCATCGCCAAGTACTTAGTGTGAGCAATATGCAATAAGTGTGCATCAAATAATATTCGCAGAGGAAAGATGTAAATGGTAGTCAAGATAAGTGCCAGAAATTTTTTTTAAAAAAATAGTAAATTGAAATAATAATCCTCAAAGAGGTTATACAGTCATCCGACAAAAATAAATAAAAGGAAAATACATAGCATAAGAGAAACAAATCCCACAATCAACAAGCAACACCCGCAAATCACTCCTCCGGCAGAGCTAGTCCCTCAAGCTCAAATTCTTCCTCTGCATCAAAGTCTACAGAATGGAACCGTAGGTGAAAGGCACTACAGTGAGATTATGAAATCTCAGCAAATAACCAACCAAGTAACATCAAGAGTTTAAAATACATTTTTAAACCAACCAACACATTCAGCAGTCAACCAAAATATACAAGAGTAGTTCCACCCCCATTTTTCCGAAAATGACACATTTACCTACACACGCCAAAAAACCTATTTGGCCCAATCATAACCATTTGTTTAATGTACACCATGATCTCCATTTGGGACCACCCGTACATAGCTCCCTTCGTCCCATCACGGGTAACGTTTGTGCAAGTGACTTCGTAACAAGTGATACCCAGCTCCACACCTTGTGCATGCCATGACCAAGCATCCTCTAGCCCCTACTAGCAAGGAGCCACGGGTTGGGCCAAGAGCATTACCATCTTGATGGATCCTACTGTCACACAGCGACAGCCTAGGAGACGTCACATCAATTTATTATGATTTCGAGTGATCATAGAAGCTCCACCAAGATAATGCCTCATCTCGGCTTGGGGTTGTGAAACACATGCACCCATATGGTATAACCCGCACACACCACCTAATTTCAAGTTCATACAGTATGGCACACACAACATAGTTATACCAGTAGAATAATTAGCTAGAATATAAAATGCACATATGCATGACAAATAGGTATTGGATGACGTGGCAGATCACTCAACAAACAATTATACAATCCACAGCAAGTCACAACCAACCAGGTTCATCGATTCACAACCCAACTACACGCAATTTCCCAACCTCCATTTCTAGCCCAAGGCCGAATTCCATCTCAACTACAATTTAATTCCCAAAGCTCCACAAGGCCCGAGCCCCGGTTCAACACAACCAAATTGCAGAAAATTGTTAGCGGTAAAAATAATATTCTAAATTCTAGAGTTGCGTTGCAAGGTTACTCACAATGTGGTCGGGAAAGTTTCTGGAAGATTGCACGTGAATCAGTCTACCGTCTCTCGTAACATCAAGGGAGCGTGTCGCAAGGTGTCGCTAAAAGAGGCAGAGCAGCGACAAGACAATGGCGACATAAGGGCGGGACAACGGTGGTTCGGGTGTAAAACCCATGGATTTGGGTGGTTTTCTAGGTTAGGGACCACATGGAGCGAGTTTAGAGGCTAGGAAGGGGCTGCAAGCGGATGGAGGAGGGGTTTGCTATGGTGGGGTACGATCGAGCACGGCTGGGCAGTGGCGGATCTTGTCTTAAACTCACAGGTAGGAGTGGAATCGAGAGGAGGGGATGACGGGAAAGGAAAATGGGCTACTCAAGGTTGGTTGCACAGCCTTGAGAAGGTGGCTGAGATGTTGGGCACGGCAGCACGCATGGCGACACAATATGAAACAAGCCCTAGAGGGGACGAGACAAGGGACAAATGGTGAGAAATCACCGATCTAAGCTACTGATAGGGAGGAAGGTCGATTGAGGGATGGTTTCAAAAGGGATAAGCTTGGCCTATTCATAGGCCGAGTTGAAGGGTTCGACCATTGCAGCACCCGTTGCGAATGGTGGGCTTGCGTGGTACCTCGAGGCTGGCCATGTGTAGCGGCGAGCTGCCATTGCAGAAAAGGTGTAACAGGTTGCTAGAAATTCACTGTTGAAATTTCTATTGACTTTAGGAATCTCGTGAAAATTTCATAATTTTTTACGAATTGACCAATTGCACAGATTTTAGTATGTCAACATAGTCAGTGTTATCACTCATTATGGTGTCAGAAATGCGGTTTTAATTATTTGAGGTAGTTAGAAGTGTCAGAATACGTTATGGTCTGCGCCATTAGACTCGGTTGATTATTTAAGATTTTATGGTGCAATAATCCATTTTCATAATTTCGGACGAAACGCCTGTTCGAAACTGTGAAATTATTTTTAGGGAAACTTCGAGGTTGAGTTTTGGTAAACGATTTTCACTGTAGGTTAATATGAATATTTATGACTTTTCAGTACTAAGTTTATTACCCATTTTTTTAGAATGAATAGTAACATCGATAAGCGTACTAAGTGCAGTGTTTTCAAAATCATAGTGTGAAATGTCCAAATTAGGTTAGAAAAGTTTTATTTGGATACTTGGCAAGATCTTAGCCACACATAGTTAAGGAAATCAGGGTGTGAGATCATGCCACCTAAGCAAAACTTTTTTTCATCTGATCAACCAAATTATCCCAGCCCAAAGAGGGTTTCAACCCTAGCGAGACCCTAAATGGTTGGAATCCAATTGAAACCCCAAAAGTTTGGTTGTAAACCTAAACCCTAAACGGTTTTCCTAAACCCTAAAGTTGGCCTCTAAACCCTTTTTTATCATACTTCTAGCATTGTGTTTAATCACTTGATTAAATCACTTCTACATGCTATTAATTCATCAAATCCTTGTTATGACATCATTATCCAACCTTTTAAACCTTGAAAATTTGATTGGGCCAATAAAAATTGGATTTGGGTTTGATAGCATTTCAAACCCTAACCAAACCCCCTTTAAACCCCAAATTGAAGCCCAATTGGTTGAGGCCTATGAATTTGGTCACCTTGGCAAAGCTTCTTGAAGAAGTTTCCTCCCTCACATTGCAGACCATTCACTGCCCTTGGCTACACCCAATAGTGCCTTGATGTGAAGGAGAAATTCACCTCATCAACCTTCATACCTCACAGCTTCTGTAGGCAGTCCTTGCCCCTCACTATTCTCCATTTTATGTCACATAGCCACCTCCAATCAAGGTTCATTCAAGCACATATCTCCCCCCTCCAGAAGGCTAGAGTCGTGCAAGAAACATTTCACTCCCTTTCATCACTTTGCCACCCCATTCTTAGAGAGAAACCCAAAAGAGCTCTCTAGGGCAGATTTATGGGTCTTTTTCCGTGAAGATTTTAGACCCTTTGTAAGTATTTTCATATGATGACTCTTTCATAAAAGTTACTTTTCATTGAGTATAGTTTTCATAGATATATTATTCCTCTCATTACATGATCATTTGATTAGGCAAAAGTATTTTTAACCATGGAAATGTCATTCTGGGCATGAAACTGGAGAGTATGTTATGTTTTGGAAATTTTGACCAAGCTAATGGACATATCTTAGTCCGAAACTTTTATGGAGTGTTTTTAGCATGTTTTTATGAGTGTTTATTGAGGTTTTGTTGCATAAATAAAGTTTTAGATGATAGATTTTCTTAGATCTAGAAACTTGAAAACTGGAAGTTGAAAAACAGTTTTTATTGGGAGAAAGATTGAATATTTCGTGGTTTGATCTTACTCTAATGGCTTTGATATTTTTATATGATGATCCTAAGTCTCTTATTTTCATGTTAGGATGTTAGTTTGGAGATATTTAGCATTATTTTCAAAGATATGATTTTTCTATGCAAGAGAATTTCGGTTAAGCCTAAGATTTGATTTTTTTGGGTTAGATCCATGTTTTATTGAGTTTTAGCCATGTGATTTTAATTTTGATGGTTGGATATTCTTTAGGACACGTTTTTAAACCATGTGATGCTTTATTTCAAATATCTCACATTCTTAAGCCATTGATCAAGAGATTTATCAAAGCTAGTTAAGAAAAAGTTTCTGTTTTTGGACTAAGTGTAAAACCAAAAACTCCAAGTTGTCTCTTTTACACATTTCTAATTGTTAGTAATTAAATTTCTAATTTTTAGAATATTCTTTTACAGTTTCTCGTGTTTCACGCTTTATTTTCATTGAACGCGACAAACGAGGTAAGTTAACTCTTAACTTACTATCAGTTTTTTTGTGTATGTGTAATGGGTAAGGGAAACTATATTTTATGTTTGTATGTTTTTATATATGCCATGCCATGTTATCACATGTTTATCTGTTACATGAATTATTCTGTCATGAAATACTTATTTGTTACACAATATATTCTGCCACATGTTATGCCACGTTATGAACTATTGTCTGTTACATGTTATACCATGTTATGAAATGTTATCTGTTATGTTAATGTATCAAAGTATGTCATGTCTGTCGTCTTACGTTCATGTCACGTTACGCTACGTCAGGACTTCTGTCCTTTCGTATTCATGCTGTGTCTGGTCTCGAATACAGTTTGTGTATCTCGAAAATAATCATGTTAAGTTATTCATGTCAATCACGACCCTAAGTGCTAGGATGGGGTAAAATCATAGTGGAACTCCTTTGTTCATGCTGGAGTGTCTAAATAGGTGTGAAATTCCCTGGGTTGACGAAGTACAGTCAACAGGTTACGAATGGGGCCTAACTAGCTAGTCACCGGAGCTCGCCGGGCACTAACGCCGATGGAGCCATATTTTATTTTTACGTGTGTTCGCAGTAAGTGTGGCACAAACAATTCATGGAGCCACAACAACTGTGGAGCATGAAGTATGGGGCCACAACAACTGTAGAGCATACACTACGTGAGACACAGCAATTGTGACACGTAGAATACGTGGGACCACAACAACTATGGAGTACATATTAACGCACTCACAGCTGGTGTAGATACCTGTGTTGTGATGCGGTAATCGATAGGGACACATGACTCAAGGGGACCCGTGTAGCACCCATATGGTTACATTATTAATTAAGTCAATTGAATAAGATTCCAAGTTCATGTATTTCACGTTCAAGTCATGTTTGACGTTACGTTATGTTCAAGTTTACATTCATGTCAAGCTTCAAGTTCACGTCCATGTTATGTTTCAAGTTCACATCCATGTTACGATTTAAGTTCATGTCACGTCAAGCTAAGTTTCTATTTCAGTTCAATTATGTCAGCTCATGCCATGTTATGTCATGTCATATTATGCTTATTATTTTATGTCATGTTATGTCAAGTTATGCTATATTTACTTTTTACTTTGATGGTGCATTCATACATTTATTTCTATGCATGCATCATTAATCTATGTGAAAGTTTTCTGTTAACTTACTGAGATTTGTAATCAAATCTTACCGTGGTAGTCCCAACTACTATTCCCCCCAAATGGTAGGCGATGTGTCAGGTTCAGAGCAAAGAGCAGACACCGATAGGCTGGAGGAGGTTGACTAGACGCCGCAGATGCGATGCGGAGTTTTCATCTTCTATAGTTAATTTTTTTTTATGGACAGTATTCTAGCCTTGTTAGTTGAGTTACGTGAGTTACTCGATGAACTGGTTCAGTAGTGTATTTTGGTACTGTAAATATAGAGTCTAGTCTCCCATATTTTGATATTACAGTCTTCTGAGACCCGTACTGTAATCGTGGTTATTTATTTTGTTAATTATGCATGGATTATGCTTTAATTATTTGGGATATTATAAGTTTGGTGCATAGTATTAAAAAAAAAATTATCCACTGCGAATATTACATAATGCTAGATGCATGTTAGGAATATTGCATCTTATATGTCATGAACGGGGGGCAGGTAACCTTGTGTTACATGTCTCGACGCTTCAGATGTCTGTCCAATCCCAAACGGAAATCTGGGGGCGTCACAAGGTAACCTTATGTTGCATGTCCTGATGCTTCATATGTCCATCTGAAGCAGATGTCCATCCGATCCCAAACGGAAATATGGGGGAGTTACAAAAGGGGTCGGCTGCAAATGAGCATAGAGGGAAGAAGGTGACGCGTGGCTCACAGGAAGGGTGAAAAAGTACAGTGGTGCAGTCAGGGGTGGAGAGGTGCCACTGTGACAAACGCATGGTGTAGAGGGGATTGTGGAGAGAGCGGCGAGTAGGGGTTGGCTCACGAGTTTTGCAATTGAAAATAGAGAGAAAAAGAAAAGGAAAAAAAAAAGATGAAGGGGAAGGAATAAGAGGGAGCGGTGCAAGGAGCAAAGAGATGGAACCCTAAGGTTCCCCTTCAGCAGTGCCCATAACGGCGTTGTTTAAGGCACCAAGAATTGGGCTTCAACCACCCACATGGGCTGGGCCTGAACTCACACACCCATGACCCAACAAAAATAAATTGCACACAAAACCAACAATATAAAAAGCCCAATTTGAAAAAGAGCCAACAAAATAAAAAGGGGCACAATAAATAGATAAAAAGATAAATAAAAACACAACAATTTAGTGATAATAAAAAATAGAATAATAAAACCCAAAAATAAAATACTTGAAATAAAGAGCCAGTAAATAATAAACAATAATTAATAACAAGAAAAAGGCAAAAAATAGGGGTCTCACATCCTTACCCCCTTAAAAGAAATTTCGTCCTCGAAATTGGCAAGGTTAACCATTAACACTAAGGCAAGTTACAAGGTACTACTCATAACACGTTTGAGAAAGACGTACAATCAAAACACCCAATCAGATATGGGTAATGCTCTCTCATGTCCGCCTCTCTCTCCCAAGAGAAATATTGAGCCAACAGATCTCCCCAGGACATCTTCACCAAAGGTATCATCTCATTGGTGCAACTTCATAGGTGAGGCCAGGCTGGAGTTGAATGCTTTCTAGGTCTATAAAACGCGGCTCTTGTTGTTCAACGCTTTTCTTCAGTGATGACACATGAAAGACATCATGAATCCAAAATAATTTGGCAAGGCGATCCTATAAGCAACAGGACCAACCTTCTCCAAAATCTGAAAAAGGGCCGACATACCTCGGGCTAAGCTTCCCTTTCTTCCCAAAACACTTGACGCCTTTCATGGGAGAGACTTTGAGATACACCCAATCACCTTCATTGAAAGACGGATCTCTTCTTCTTGGATCCTCATAACTTTTTTGATGACTCTGAGCTGCAGCCATCTTGTCCCTTATAACTCGAACTTGATCCTTTATCGCTTGAACCACTTATGGCCCAAGCAACTTCCTCTAACCATCTTCATCCCAAAACAAAGGCAATCTGTACTTTCTCCCATAAAGAACTTCATAAGGAGCCATCTGAATGGATGCATGGAAGCTGTTGTTGTACGCAAATTCTATAAGCGGCAGATGATTCTCCCAACTTCCCTTGAATTCTAAGACACAAGCTCACAACATATCCTCGAGAGTCTGAATGGTGCGTTCTAATTGACCGTTGGGTTGTGGATGATACGCACTGCTAAACTTCAATCTAATGCCCAAGGCTGACTACAAGCTCTTCCATAAATTGGATGTGAGCCGCAGGTCCTGATCCCACACTATGCTCTTGGGTATCCCATGAAGACGCACTATTTCTTTGACATATAGTCGAGTCAACTTCCCCAAAGTGTCGGTATTAGTAATAGGCAGGAAATGGGCACTCTTGGTCAACTGATCAATAATCACCCATATCGAGTTCTTTCCACTAGGAGTCCTTAGCAAACCTACTACAAAATCCATAGCAATATCGTCTCACTTCCACTCAGGGATAGGAAGGGGTTAAAGATTATCAGCGAGCCTCTGATGCTTAGCTTTAACTTGACAGCAAGTATTACATCTCTTGATGAACATAGCAATGTCCTCCTTCATCCCTTCCCACCAGAAGCTTCTCTTTAAGCCTCGATACATTTTCGTGCTTCTGGAGTGAACTAAATAAGGGGCAGCATGAGCTTTGGCTAGAATCCGCTCCTTAAACTCTGAATTCTGAGGAATCACCCTATGATTCTAGAACCAGAGAATAACATCTTATCCAAATTGAAATGCACGGGTCCTCTAGATTTTCTTACTCTTTTTCAAATATCTAACAACTTTGGGTCCCTTCTCTAGAGAGTCTTCAATTCCTCAAAATCAACAACTCGGACATCACGAATCGAAGTTAACACCTCTTCTTGATGCGAACTCTCAACAAGAATTCTTCTCATCCCACAGAGGAGAGAGTTCAACCCTGGCGACATAGACTCATCCACCAAATGAGACTTTCAACTCAGTGCATCTGCAACTTGATTTGCCTTTCTTGGATGATACTTAATCTCGCATTGATAATCGCTGATCAACTCTAACCACTGTCTCTGTCTCATTTTGAGGTTTTTCTTAGAAACAGATGCTTCAAGCTCTTTTGGTCAATGTAGACTTCAAAGACCTCCCCATACAAATAATGCTACCAAATCTTAAGGGCCAAAACCACAGCTACAAGTCCCAAGTCATGCGTTGGATAATTCCTCTCATGATCCTTCAACTAGCGAGATGCATAAGCAATAACTCAGCCCTCCTGCATAAGAACACATACCAAACCAAACTTGGATGCATCACTAAAAACCACAAATGATTTGTGCAACTCAAGAAGTGCCAAAACGGGTGCAGTAGTTAATCTCTACTTCAACTCTTGGAAACCTCTCTTGCATTTGTCAGTCTAAACAAACTCAGAATTTTTCTTAGTTAAGGCAGTGAGAGGTTCAGACAATCGAGAAAATCCTTCCACAAATCTTTGGCATTACCCAACAAGACTCAAGAATCTTCAAATCTCATGCACTAATTAAGGGTGCGGCCATGCCAAAATAGCCTCTACCTTGCTCGGATCTACTGCCACACCATCCTAGGAAATGACATGGCTAAGAAATTTGACTTCTTCAAACTAGAACTCACACTTGGTGAGCTTCGCATATAGCTGATGCTCTCTTAACTTCTCCAGAAACAAACGAAGGTGACAAGCATGCTCCTTCAGATCCCAAGAATAAACTAAGATGTCATTGATGAAGACCACCACAAACGAATCTAGATAAGGTTGGAACACCTGATTCATCAAGACCATGAAGGCTGCAAAGGCATTAGCTAGTCCAAACGGCATCACTTTGAACTCATAATGTCCATAACTTGATCTAAAAGCAGTCTTGGGTACCTCCTTATCTTTTATTCTCAACTAATAATACCCCGACCTCAAATCAATCTTCGAGAAGGTAGCTGCACCTTGGAGCTGATCAAAAAAATCATCAATCCTAGGGAGTGGATACTTGTTCTTGATGATCACCTTGTTGAGCTTTCGATAATCAATACACATTCTGAGGGTGCCATCCTTCTTTTTAACAAATAGCACCAGCGCTCCCCAAGGCAAAGAACTAGGCTGAATGAACTCCTTATCTACCAGCTCTTGCAACTAATTTTTCAACTCCTTCAGTTTAGTCAGTGCCATATGGTAAGGAGCCTTATACACTGGAGCCGCTCCAGGTTCCAAGTCGATGGTGAGCTCTAAGTTGCGAATAGGAGGCAAACCGGGCAAATTATCCACGAATACATCAGGGAACTCCTCCACAACTAGGATATCCACTATGGACTTCTTCATAGACAATGCAGGCACCACTTGAAGCAAAAATGCATCTAGCCAACTCGTTAAGTCCTTCTTCGCTTGAATTGTATATATGACTGCAGGTCTTGCCTTCAGCTTACTTCCCAAAAACTCCTAATAGTCCCCTCCAGTGAGATGGAAACTGACTACCTAACTCTAACAATTGATTCTAGCAAAATGCCAATACAACCAATCCATTCTAAGAATAATGTCGAACCCGAGTACTTGAACACGATCAGATTCGCATCTAGTGTCCTCCCACCGAAATCCAAAGGATAGCCTAATGTGACTTTTGAGCTCCACATAGTCTCACCATTAGGTAGTGCCACTACCAGAGATTGTGATAAGGGCTCCGTAACTAGGTTGCATATCCGAGCGAAAGTAGCAGACACAAATGAGTGAGACGCACCCGAATCAAACAAAGTATAAGCATAAAACTCATACAAACAAACCCAACCTGATGCAATCATAACTACCAATGAAATCCAAAGATCAAACCACATAAGGCATTAATTCCAAAAGCTTTTACTAGATCCATACCTGTAATGACTCCCGCCTCCTGAGTCTCTAGAGCCTCAACGTCAACATCGTCAGGGGCCACCACATAAACCCAAGCTTGCACTACTTGCCTCTAGTTGGCCCTACCACCACATCGGCCTCCATGGCTCCCTTGAGCTGGGTTAGGGCACTCGTGAGCAAAGTGTCCCATCTGGCCACATCTAAAACACTAGGTCCCACCCTGTCAGCACTCGCCTTCGTGGGATCTGTTACATCTACAGCAAAATGCCTCCCATATATACACTGGAGGCTACCTGAGGTCGAGCCTCAATCCTCGATACAAACTTTTGTGGTGACCCGGAACTGCTCCCTTCTCTAGCAAAGTTCCACCTCTTCTGACTCGGAAGGGGAGCCTACCACAACACTGTGTTCCCATTTAGCAATAAAACGCCACCTCAACCAACCTTTGAAAGTTCTGGATTTGCAAGCAAGCGACCTGCCTGCAGATCTGTAGGTGCAACCCTTCCTGAAAATGTTTGGCTCGCATCTCTTCGGTGGCAATGAGGTGGGTTGCAAATCGCTTGAGCTCCATAAACTTCTAGGCATACTGCTCTCCCCTCGGACCAAGTTTTTGAATTCACGAGCCTTTTGATGCCTCACAGTGGCTGGGAAGAAGTAATCGTCAAACTCTTTCTTGAAGTGCAGCCAAGACATAGCTGCAAACGATCCCAACTCCATCTCTAGGCGCTCCCACTTGGTCTCCCACCAAGCAGCCACCTCACCTTGCAGCAAATAACTCGCATAGAGCACCTTCTGAGTCTTAATACAATCGTAAATCTCAAATGTCCTTTGCAGATCTTTAATCCACCTCCCAGCTTGACATGAATCCTCCTCACCCAAGAAGACGAGGGTCTTATGTGCTAAGAATCGCTCATAGGAGCACCTGATTTGTGCCTCTCTATGTTGTTCTCCCTGCTACAACCAAAAGTTCGATTGGAGAAAATCAGTCATCCGATTTAACGCCCTCGCCATGGCGTAGTTTCCGTCACCTCATGGCATTCTTGGTAGTGCCATCTTCCTGCCACAATGAAACCCTTAATCCCATTCTTCAACTCAAAATAAAATAAAATAAAATTCAAATTAAAACTTAAAACTTTTTTGGTGCTACACCTACAGGACATATGATTTTACCTAGAGCTGAATTGCTCTAATACCACCTATGGTGCCGTCGTTCCCACGTGTGAATTGGCAGAAGTCGTGACACTAGGATGATGACCACAAGTGATGGGAAACAAGGTGGAGCTATCCTTAAAGATCCTTTGCAAGTTCCAGATGGGCCAATTACAAGATCAAGAGCCAAGAAGATCAAGGAAGCAATGCAAGGATTGGTGCAATCCACTTGGGAAGAAGCTAGGAAGGGCCCAATACTCAAGATGGGTTTGAAGGAAGAAGAACCGGTTTTGATCCATTTGATACAAGTTATGGAAGACATGACTTAGAGATAGGGACTATTGTTGTTAAGACTCTCAATTTGTTTAAAGGCTTTTATTAATAGTTTAGAAGAAATGAGCTTGAGGATGCTTGGCCCACATATGTCTTATTTCTAATGGACTAGGGTTTTCTTTGGGAAGGCCTTGTATTTTGGCCAAGTGTTTATTTGGAAACTTATTATTTTACTAGGGTTTAGAAGTTACTGTAGCGCGACGTACGACACTGTTCACGCTACAGTACCCGAGCGCTTTCATTAGGATTTTTGGGGCTTGTCTATTTAAACAACTTATAGCCTCATTTGAAAGGCAGAATATATGGAATTTCTTTGAGAGTTTGAGTTATCTCCTCTTGTTCTTCTTGAACTTTTGAACTTATCAAAGGTAAATCAAAACCTTTGTGGCGTTCCTCCTTTGTAATTTGGGTTCTTGAGACGGATTTTTCAACGGGTCTAAATTTTAATACAATCTAGGTTCTTGGAACGGGTTCTCATCGGGTCTAAATTCTCCATCCATAGATCTGAGTCTGGCTTTCTTGGGGTTGTTTTTCCAGTATTGTTGTTGGGTCTCAAAGCAAATCGATTGGGGTTCACATCATTTGGTATTCAGAGCACGTTTCCAATCAGGTGTAATTCTATCTTTTATTTATTGCATCTTTATTTCTAGGGCTTTATTGTTCTAAGGTTGCCAAAAAAAAAAAAGTGCAGAAATTCGTTTCCTAGGGCTGCCAGATTACTCTATCTTTTTGGTTTCTTGTTCATCAACATTGGGTGGCTAAATTGCTTGTTTGAGGGCTGCCAAAATTTGCACCATCTATAGAGTTGGAAATTTCTGGGGTTTCTTACATCTGTAAGTTTGTCAATTGCTTGGAGTGTTATTTCTTTGATTCTCTTCTATTTCCTTGCAAATTTCTATGTGTTTGAATATTATTGTTTGATTATTACAATTGAATATAGCAGTTTGAGATTGAATCAGTGAAAAAAAAAATCCGAATTTTTATTGAGTCTTATATTCAAAGGGGCTGCATACATCATTATAGTCAGTATCTTACCTTATAGTTACCCTTCCATTCCTATATGTCCCTTGATTCTCTTGTTGTTTCCTTTTCCTTCCGTCTGTCTCTTGGTTTTGTTTATTGGATAATTACTAGTTGGGATAAAACAAGGTTGTATTATCTTACTTGAAGTTCAATTAGTTCTTAAAGAACTTGAGTGGGGAATCTCTTGAGGTAAAAGGCAAGAGAGTGTGAGACCATTAT
>QGSO01001316.1:0-15702 GCA_011037825.1 Carya cathayensis
CTATTCCTATTGAGAAAATCAACAACGACAATATACTGAGGAGCGATATTGCAGCAAAGAACTAAATCAATATAGATAAATAATTGATCAAACATAATCAAAGAACAAATCCATTCAATAGAAAAAGCATGACTGAATCATAAATAGAATAAATTCTATGATTATTCGAGAATAAAACATCAACGATGAATTGAGAATGATAAAACAAAAGAGTTTTAGTAATTGAAGATCAAATACATAAATTAAAAATATCATCTAACGTGCAAGTTCATCCTTAACCCTACTTGAGAATTTAGTTACCCGTAAATATACTGGACAACAAAAATCTCCATAGAAAACTGAAGCGAACGGTGGCCATGGAAGTGATTTTCTCCTCTTTTCAGATCTGCCTCTTGTGTCTCCCCATTCTCTATTTCGTGCTAATGATATGCTTATATAGGGTAGAAAAGAAACCCTAATGTCCTCTTAATTTCCGCATAAAAAAATCGCCTAAATTTTAGGACTCATCTTGGTAGTCATGTACATGCTTCAGGAGTTTGAATTTAGAAATCCTTATTAGAGACAAATTTATAGCCCCTTAAAATAGCTTTCCAATGCAGCAAGAATCACATCAATCAAATATGTGAGTAAAAAGTTACAGTCAAAATACTAAAGTACATCCAGACTGTCTCCTAGCGAATTTCAGAGTTGCACTTCTTGTAGTTTCCTTTTGTGATTTCTTTTTCTTTTCCTTTTCTTCCAAATTGCTCTCAAACCCCATAAAAGTCCTCATTTGAATTTGAATGGGCTTGACTTGCTCTTTTATAAACTCTGAAATTAAACATAAAAAGACTGCTTAGGAGTATCTCAATGTAAATAGAAACTCAATTCAAGAATACACATTAATTCCTATGATTTCTGTTCACATTTTAGCATTTTAATCCAATAATAGGGTATTTAGAGTGCATTTTTGCACACTCATCAGGTCCTCGTGGACCTGTTTTATGGTTAGAGGAGCAAGATTGATTGCTTTACCATGGGGAGAGTTGACCCCATCATGGATTACCCTTCTATCATATTGCCATGGCCTCCCCAACAAAATATGACTACAATGCATAGGCACTATATCACAAATCACCTCATCCTTGTACTTCCCGATTGAAAAAGAAACGAACACTTGCTTATTTACCCTAACCTCCCTACAATCATTCAACCACTGCAATTTATATGGTCTAAGGTGTTTCAAGATAGGCAAATTCAATTTCTCAACTAAAGTTGTGCTAGCCACATTAGTACAACTTCTCTCATCAATGATTATACTACATACCTTGTTGTTGATGTGGCATCTAGTATGAAAAATGTTTTCTCTTTGCTGCTCTATATCATCCATCTTAAATTTTGTATTGGGAGCACGCCTAACAACAAGAGACTCACCATACTCTTCAGTGTTGGTGAGTCTCCGCCTCATGAGAGCTTTCAACTCTCCCCATGTCTCTACAGGCCTCTCATGATTCCTCCTCCTAGTGGTCATTAATTGATGCCACCGAATAATAGCATAATCAGTGAATTCAATTACCGTCAACTTCACTTTCTTCTCCTCAGAGTAATTATGACAATCAAATACCAACTCTATTTTTTTTCTCCCACTCTAGATAAACCTCTGGGTCAGTTCTACCTTAGAAAGATAGTATTTTCATTTTGATCTTCCCCAAGTCTCTATCGACACCATCTCACTCTCCCACATACCAAATGTCTCAAAAGATATTAAGGTTGACAGGGTCGGGACTCTGACTTCGCATGAGAGTTTATTTCAACCAGTCCTTGAAAAGTCGAGTGATAAGAACTCTGATAAAACATTAATTCATTTGGGTAAAACAAAATCAAGTGATCCTGATAATAACAGTCAATGCAGCTCGGTTTATCATCATGAGAGAGGGTTGAGTTCAATTTAGTGGGAAGAAGGAAGTTGTGGGACTGTTAGGAAGCATTCCTCATTGTTACATGGAGGACTTGTGACGCCCCCAAATTCCGCTTGGGATTGAACGGACATTTGAAGCGTCGAGACATGCAACACAAGGTTACCTGCCCCCGTTCATGACATATAAGATGCAATGTTCCTAACATGCATCTAGCATTATGCAATATTCGCAGCGGATAATTTTTTTTTTTCTTTAGCAATACTATGCACCAAACTAAAAATATCCCAAATACTTGAAACATATTTCATACATAAAAACATACTAAAAAGCCGTGATCACTACACTAGTCCAAAATGGTTGTGATCAAAAGAATACTTGAGATACAACTCCAAAAGTACAAGCATTAACCTAAGTTAAATACTATACCATCATCAACATCGCACCGTAGCCTAGATGACCGTATTCAGATGGTCAGATTCCAATTCTTCTTTGGGTCCTGTAACAAGATCTACCATTCGGGGGGAATGGTAGTTGGGACTACCACAGTGAGATTTGATTACAAATCTCAGTAAGTTAACATAAAACTCACACACAGGTTAAAGATGCATGCATGGCAGTAAAAGCATAAATGCATAAGTAAAGTCGTACATAAGCATAGCATAACTTGACATATAACATGACATAACCAGAACTTAAACGTGAACTGAACTTGACTTAACATGACATGAACTTGAGTTTAAAACATAACATGGACTTGAAATGTAGCATGAACGTAAACATGCATAACATAAATATGAACTTGAAAATAACATAAACTTGAACATATCATGACATAAACGTGAACTTGAGACATACTGTAAACGTGAACTTAACATGATGTGAACATGAACTTGGAACATAACTTGATCATGAACATAACATGTACGTGTACATACAAAACATGAACTTGATCTGAAACTTGACTTATCATGCACTTGATCTGAAACTTGACTTAATACGTACTCCACAGTTGTTGTGGCCCCACGTATTCTACGTGTCACAATTGCTGTGTCTCACGTAGTGTATGCTCCACAGTTGTTGTGGCCCCATGCATTATACAGTAACATAAAATATAATACGTACTCCACAGTTGTTGTGGCCCCACGCATATAAGTAACATAAAATATAATACGTACTCCACAGTTGTTGTGGCCCCACGCATTATACAGTAACATAAAAGATAAAACGTACTCCACAGTTGTTGTGGCCCCACGATTATAACATAACATAAATATAATACGTACTCCACAGTTGTTGTGGCCCCACGCATATAAGTAACATAAATATAATACGTACTCCACAGTTGTTGTGGCCCCACGTATTCACGTAACATAAAATATAATACGTACTCCACAGTTGTTGTGGCCCCACGTATTATACGTAACATAACATGTCTTATCTTTCTTAATGCATGAGATATTAATTAATATCATATACTTTTCTAACATGGCGTATACTTGTAAATGACACAATATGATTTAATCATAACATTTCATGGCATACTTAACATGGCATACTTATAACATACATCATTGTATGATAGAAAAGATTATGTAACAGATAATTATTCATGAGAGATTAAATCATACGTAGCAGATAAACATGTAATGACATAGCATGACATGGCATATACGATAACATACATACATAAATTGTAGTTCTCTTACCCATCACACATACACAATAAACTGATAGTAAGTTAGAGGCTAACTTACCTCGATTGTCACGTTCTACGAGAATAAAGTGCGATATACGAGAAACTGTAAAAGGTCATTCTAAAAGTTAGAAATTTAATTACTAACAAATTAGAAACATGGAAACAAGTTATCTTAGAGTAAAATTATCATTTTACCCTCTACATGTGGGAAAACGACCATTTTACCCATAACTTAAGGATTTCATATCCTAACTCCAAAAATTTCCAAAATTTACATTCCTCATGTAAATTTTGTTCTAAACTCAAATATCAACTCAGAAAAAAATTTAAAACAAAACAACACTATGGAAAACACACTATGGCCGAAACATCCATAGGTCATTTCTCTTGATTTTTGTTACAATTCCTTCCAACTTCAAAACTCATGCTTAAACCAAAATTTTACAACAAACATCTTCCAATCCTAAGTTTAAAACCATACTTGAAACATCCATTTAGAAAAAGCTAATAATCAACACCAAACTTTTTTGTAAAAAGATCAAAACACTTGAATCACAAGCTTTGTCCTTAAATCAAAACATCTCCAAGAATTCCAAAAAATCTAATCTTACTTCTAACATATTCATAACATCATCCTCAGATAAACCATGCTTTAAATCATCAAACTAAAGTCACCAAAATCACAAAAATAACACTTGGAGTTTTTGATTTTACACTTAGTCCAAAAACAGAAACTTTTTCTTAACTAGCTTTGATAAATCTCTTGATCAATGGCTTAAGAAGGTGAGATCTTTGAAATAAAGTATCACATGGTTTAAAAACGTGTCCTAAAGAATATCCAACCATCAAAATTAAAATCACATGGCTAAAACCCAATAAAACATGGATCTAACCTAAAAACATCAAATCTTAGGCCTAACCGAAATTCTCTTGCATAGAAAAATCATATCTTTGAAACTAATACTAAATATCTCCAAAATAACATCCTAACATGAAAATAAGAGACTTAGGATCATCATATAAAAATATCAAAGCCTTTAGAGTAAGATCAAACCTCGAAATATTCAAACTTTATCCAAATAAAAACTGTTTTGTCCACTTCCAGTTTTCATGTTTCTAGATCTAATAAAATCTATCATCAAAATCTTTATTCATGCAACAAAACCTCAATGAAAACTCTTAAACACATTCTAAGAACACTCCATAAAATTTTCGGACCAAGATATATCCATTAGCTTGGTCAAAAACTCCAAAACATAACACACTCTCCAGATTCACGCCCAGAATGACCTTTCCATGGTTAAAAATACTTTTGACCGACCAAATGACCATGGAATGATACGAAAAATACATCTACGGAAACTAGACTCAAAGAGGAACAACTTTTATGAAGGAGTCATTGTGTGAAAATACTTACAAAGGGTCGAAAAACTCCACGCAAAAAGACCCAGAAATCTGCCCGAGAGAGCTCTTTTGGGTTTCTCTCTAAGAACGGGGTGAAGAAATGATTAAAGTGAAGTAAGTGTGTCTTGCACGACTCAAGACTTCTGTAGGGGGAATATTTGGACCTTAATGATCATTGAGTGGAGGTGTAGACATGTGACATAATGTAGAGGATAGTGGGGGGCAAAAGACAACTTACAAAGGCTATGAGACATGGGACTTGATGGGGTGGGTTCCTCCATATTATATGAGTGCAACTTGATGCAATGAATGGTCTGCCAAGTGGGGGAGGAAATTTCTCCAAGAAGCTATGCCAAGGTGGCCAAAATTCGTGGGCTTTAGTGGGCCTTAGTGGGCCTCAACCAAGTGGGCTTCAATTTGGGGTTTAAAGGGGGTTTGGTTAGGGTTTGAGATGCTATCAAGCCCAAATCCAATTTTTTTCTTGGCCCAATCAAATTTCTAAGGTTTAAAATGTTGGATAAAGATGTCATAATAGAATTTGAGAAATTAATAGCATGTGAAAGTGATTTAATCAAGTGATTAAACACAATCTAGAAATTGGATCAAAAAGGGTTTGAATGCCAACTTTAGGGTTTGGGGAAACCGTTTAGGGTTTCGGTTTCAACCAAGTTTTTGGGGTTTCAAAAGGATTCCAACCATTTAGGGTTTTACTAGGGTTGAAACCCTCTTCATCTAACTCAATTTGGTTGATCAGATGAAAAAAACTGTTTTGCTTAGGTGGCATGATCTCACACATTGATTTCCTTCACAAATCCATCTAATGGTTTCTCTTTGTGCCAAGTATCTAATACTATTCATTATGTGTGGTTAAGATCTTGCCAAGTGTCCAAATAAAACTTCTCTAACCTAATTTGGACATTTCACACTGTGATTTTGAAACCACTGCACTTAGTACGCTTATCGAGGTTACTATTCACTCCGAAAAAGTGCATAATAAACTTAGTACTGAAAAATCCTAAATATTCAACTGAGTCTAGTGGCGTAAACTATAACGTAATCTGACACTTCTAACTACTCAAACAAATAAAATCACATTTCTGGCACCATAGTGAGTGATAAAACTAATTATGTTGACATACTAGAACTTATGCGATTAGCCGATTCGTAAAAACTTATGGGGTTTTCACGAGATTTCTAATGTCTATAGAAATTCCACCATTGAATTTCTAGCGGGCTGTTACAGGACTTATGACAGCCTCTCCTTTAATTGGCTTGCCAGAAATTTCTCGTCTTGGGTGGGGCCACTGGTTTACTTTCAGGGATCTAGAATTTTCCACTAATCGTTTCTCTGCAGATACTGTGCTTGGTGAGGGTGGATATGGGGTTGTTTACAGGGGCAGACTGGTCAATGGAACTGAGGTGGCGGTGAAGAAACTCTTTAACAACTTGTAAGGATTCCTTGAAGATGTTTTGTTTCTTTCGAATGCTTTCACTAAAATATTCTTCATGATCATTTTGTTAAATGGGTATATAGGGGACAGGCGGAGAAAGAATTTAGGGTTGAAGTTGAAGCCATAGGCCATATTCAACATAAGAATCTTGTTCGGCTTCTGGGCTATTGCATTGAAGGAGTCCACAGGTAAGATTACTTTGCTACTTTCGTATTAAATTATTTAAGTTCTTCCATAATTGCTTTGCTTTGTTGGGAAATATAATAGTATACTACCTTCTAGTGTTTTCAAGTTCTTCCCCAACCATTTTGTCTGCATTAAAAGTTCTTTATCTATGTGATTAATGAATTTGCTAAGTTTATATAGGATGCTGGTGTATGAATATGTGAATAACGGGAACTTGAGTAATGGTTACATGGGGCAATGTGCCAACATGGTATCCTTACTTGGGAGGCGCGCATGAAGGTGATTCTTGGTACCGCTAAAGCGTAAGTCGATCATTCAAATAAAAAAGGGTTCAATTGATGTTCTTATTTTTGCTTTTCATTTTTGGTGCCAAGTAATTCATGGAATTTGTTTTTTGGGAATATATAGGTACATTTCATTATTCTTGATGATCTATTTTCTTTTATAACATTATCATATTGCTGCTAGTTTTCATCTTGACTCTACATTAACATTACTACCAACAAAAATGTCCATTATAGGATTTTCTTATGACTGATTTCAGTGGGGGCATCTTTTGATAATGGAACTTGGAGCACTCTTTTTTGGAACTATGAATAAAATAGAAAAAAAAAATTCACTCGTTGGGCTGCAGGCTTGCGTATTTACATGAAGCAATAGAACCAAAAGTTGTTCACCGAGACATCAAATCAAGTAACATCCTGATTGACGATGAGTTTAATGCCAAGGTTTCTGATTTTGGCTTGGCAAAACTCTTGGGTTCAGGAGAAAGTCATATCACAACTAGAGTAATGGGAACATTTGGGTATGTCTATAGTTTCATTCACATGGTTATAATCATTTAGCTAAACAAAACATTTTTGGATGGGGGTTTAAAAGCTGACTTCTTTGTGGATTTCAGTTATGTGGCACCTGAATATGCTAACAGTGGCTTGTTAAATGAAAAGAGTGACATTTATAGCTTTGGTGTCCTCCTGCTAGAAGCCATTACGGGAAGGGACCCTGTGGACTATGCCAGGCCTGCTAATGAGGTAGGAAATTTTGAAAACAATTCCCCTCCCGTGTCCCTCCGGTCTACCAGGTGATTCTTACTGGTTACCACTGGTGCGAGAGTTCTATAAGCATTCTATCTGGCTCATGGCAGGTTAATCTTGTTGAATGGCTAAAGATAATGGTGGGAACCAGAAGAGCTGAGGAAGTTGTGGATCCAGGCCTTGAAGTTAAACCCACTACACGTGTCCTAAAACACACCCTTCTGGCTGCACTAAGATGTGTTGATCCTGATGCAGATAAGAGACCCAAAATGAGCCAGGTCGTACGTATACTTGAAGCTGATGAATATCCCATTCACGAGGTGTAAATCAATTCCCATCCTGGAAATCATTACTTTGTTTACTTGTTTCACTGGGCTTATTAAGGTTTTTAAATATCCTTTGAAGTTTTACGAATATACGCATCTCTTCCTAGTATATGTGAATTCCGCTTCAAATGAGTTGATCAAAGCAAGCTCTTTCCTGTTAGAGTCCAGTTGATCACAATTATTTAGGCTTAAGCTTGTGCATATCTTCTTCATTCAAGTTCAAAATTGGATGTTCCTGCTCAACTTTAAGAAAAAACAAAGAACAAATAAATAAAAAATGAGCTCGAGCTTGGATTGAGCGGGGCATACATTGAATTTATATAGCATTCAAGAGTTCTTTTGACTTTAATATTGATCTTAACTTATAGTTTATAACCTAAAATCCAATAGAGATGCACATTTGGACGTTAGGACATTCAATGATGTTATATGTTTCCATAGTTCTGTTAGTAGTGGTTTACATCCATATGTAAGCCAAAAAATGGCAGAGAGAGGTACATCAGAATATTTGAAAAAAAAGTTAGAATTTGTAGTCTTGTGAGGAGGTGGATTCTCCCTTGAAGAGGATCCTTATCAATGCAACGCTGTCGCTGAAACCTTTCATCAAACAGGTTATCGACATTCCTTTCATCATTGTATTTGCATGATGGTTCTTCATTCCACCTTTTCCCACCTGCGTACAATAGCCAGGAACAATTAATCAGTGAGGTTTCTAACATTGGTATCCAGAGACATTCGATCCTACCCAAAACCTAGCCAAACACCAATGCCTACCATCAAAAAAAAAAAAAAATCCCACCCAAACAAAACCACAAAAACCCACACAGTCTTTAGTCATTACCATGGCTAAGAATACAAGATCAAAAAACCAACTCCTAGATGCCTTACAAGCTCAAGTGGAACAACACCAACAAGAATTTATCCCAATCAAGGCAGATATCAGGGAGCTTAAAATAGATGTACAAGAAATTAAGGATATGCTACGTACCTCTATCAACCAACAGCACCATCCATCCCCTCCTCCTCCACCTCTCAACCATGAAGTCACCTTTGAAATGGAGAACCATGACCCCAGAAGATTCAACAATAAAGGGGTCAAGTTTGACTTTCCTCATTTCCAAGGACTTAATCCAACTTCATGGCTTTTTAAAGCCAACTACTACTTCGAGTTCCACCAAACGCCAATGCCTCAATGGCTATTAATGGCCTCTTACCATATGGAAGGAGATGCCCTCGTATGGTTCGAAAATGTTGTCGATGGTGGGTTATGCCATGACTGGGACACTTTTTCCAGAGCATTGCTACTGCTTGCATGGACACTTTTTCCAGAGCATTGCTACTGCTTGCATGTCTTGGTTCAAACTATGACACGCAGCTGGCGAATGTGGAGGCTACTGACAGCGCGTAGACCATGCGTGTAGGCTTGCGCGTGCCCTTGAGCGTGCATCTGCGCGCATGCATGTGTGCCCCCACACCACCTAGCGAGGCCAGTGGCGTGCCCCCACAAGCACGCCATCCAGCGCATGGCTCCAGCCCATGCCTTGCGGAGCAGGTCAGTGGCATGCCCACCAAGCATGTCATCCAGCTCATGGCTCCAGCCCATGCCTTGCAGAATCAGCGCCCAGGCCACCAGACTGGGCCATGCCGTACACCATCATGGCTTACTTTCAGCAAGCCATGCCCACCATGCCGTGCACCGTCATGGCTCACCTTCAGCAAGCCATCCCATCATGCCGTGCACCACCATGGCTCACCATCAGCGAGTCATGCTGTGACGCCCCCAAATTCCGCTTGGGATTGAAAGGACATTTGAAGCGTCGAGACATGCAACACAAGGTTACCTGCCCCCGTTCATGACATATAAGATGCAATGTTCCTAACATGCATCTAGCATTATGCAATATTCGCAGCGGATAATCTTTTTCTTTAGCAATACTATGCACCAAACTAAATATATCCCAAATACTTGAAACATAATTCATACATAAAGGCATACTAAAAAGCCGTGATCATCACACTAGTCCAAAATGGTTGTGATCAAAAGAATACTTGAGATACAACTCCAAAAGTACAAGTATTAACCTAAGTTAAATACTATACCATCATCAACATCGCACCGTGGCCTAGTCGACCGTATTCAGTTGGTCAGATTCCAATTCTCCTTTGGGTCCTGTAACAAGATCTACCATTCGGGGGAATGGTAGTTGGGACTACCACAGTGAGATTTGATTACAAATCTCAGTAAGTTAACATAAAACTCACACACAGGTTAAAAATGCATGCATGGCAGTAAAAGCATAAATGCATAATTATAGTCATACATAAACATAGTATAACTTGACATATAGCATGACTTAACCAGAACTTAAGCGTGAACTGAACTTGACTTAACATGGCATGAACTTAAGCTTAAAACATAACATGAACAAACAACATAACATGAACGTGAAACATAACATGGACTTGAAATATAGCATGAACGTAAACCTGCATAACATAAATAAGAACTTGAAAATAACATAAACTTGAACATAACATGTACGTGAGTATAACATAACATGGACTTGATCTAAAACTTGACTTATCATGTATTTGATCTGAAACTGGACTTAACATAAACTTGGAATCTTATTCAATTGTCTTGATTAATAACGTGCGTTAATACGTACTCCACAGTTGTTGTGGCCCCACGTATTCAAGTAACATAAAACATAATACGTACTCCACAGTTGTTGTGGCCCCACGTATTCTACATGTCACAATTGCTGTGTCTCATGTAGTGTATGCTCCACAGTTGTTGTGGCCCCATACTTCATGCTCCACAGTTGTTGTGGCCCCATGAATACACATAACATAAAATATAATACGTACTCCACAGTTTTTGTGGCCCCACGTATTCTACATGTCACAATTGCTGTGTCTCATGTAGTGTATGCTCCACAGTTGTTGTGGCCCCATACTTCATGTAACATAAAATATAATACGTACTCCACAGTTGTTGTGGCCCCACGCATTATAAGTAACATAAATATAATACGTACTCCACAGTTGTTGTGGCCCCACGCATTATAAGTAACATAAAATATAATACGTACTCCACAGTTGTTGTGGCCCCACGCATTATAAGTAACATAAAATATAATACGTACTCCACAGTTGTTGTGGCCCCACGCATTATAAGTAACATAAAATATAATACGTACTCCACAGTTGTTGTGGCCCCACGCATTATAAGTAACATAAAATATAATACGTACTCCACAGTTGTTGTGGCCCCACGTATTATACGTAACATAACATGTCTTATCTTTCTTAATGCATGAGATATTATTTAATATCATATACTTTTCTAACATGGCGTATACTTGTAAATGGCACAATATGATTTAATCATAAACATTTCATGGCATACATGTATCAGTATGGCATACTTAACATGGCATACTTATAACATACAGTCATTGTATGACAGAAAAGATTGTGTAACAGATAAATATTCATGAGAGATTAAATCATACGTAACAGATAAACATAGTAATGACATAGCATGACATGGCATATACGATAACATACATACATAAATTGTAGTTCCCTTACCCATCACACATACACAATAAACTGATAGTAAGTTAGAGGCTAACTTACCTCGATCGTCGCGTTCTATGAGAATAGAGCGCGAAACACGAGGAACTGCACAACAGCTGGAAGAGGAACACTCAGAGTCCTTAAGATTTTCACTTCTGAACTCAATTGCCATATTGTAAGCACTTGCAACACCACGGCCAACTTGAGGTTTCACTATACTCGGAAGAGATAAATTGACTTCAGAAAGCCTTTGCACTAAAACAAGTTCATTAAAATTATCAATAACAACCAAACAAACAACTCATTTCTCAATCCATATACTCTTAGCCATAGTCAACCACAAGATGACACCAGTCATCCCGGACTATAATCCATATCATCACTGCTTCGGGACACTGTCATACAGTTTCCCAACATTACACCATACGCTCCACACTTCTCTGCTACGCCATCCAACCCTTCGTGACACGCCATCCGGTGTATCACGACTTAGTACAGAGTACACTCACGTGAACTCTCTTCCATTCACACTACAAAACCCATCACTGCGATACACGTCTCACGGTGCATCGCTACGCGACACGGAGTACGCGCTACGCGTACTTCCTTCGCTACAACACTCATCAACACGATGCACATCACACGATGCATCGCCATACCACACGGAGTACACTACATGCGTACTCCCTTCCTTCTACGACCCACATCACTACAGCGCACGTCGCGCGGCGCGTCGCTGCATTACACAGAATACGCTACACGCGTATTCTCTTCACACAACCCGCCGTATCACATCTACGGCATCCATCTCACGCCTATACTTCACAGCACAGTCCACAAAACTACAAAATCAAGCCTAACACTTCACAACCACACTTCGTTTCACAACTACGCAGCGAACTCCACAAACACTAACTACACAGTCTACAGCCAACCAAATCAACTATGTTAAACATAAATAACTAAAGATAGAGGGTTATACCATCGACGGGATAACCCGTGCGTCGCTCGCTGCTCGTCACGAACATGCGTCGGAGGAGCATACGTGGCGGTACGGTGTCTGTCCACCACATAAAGTGGTAGTTTGGGCTTGAGAAAGGCTAGGCGTGGTCTTGGAAGACTCACGGTCGCCTTGTGATGGTCAAAGGTGGCGGAGCACGGCGGCATCACGCCGTGAACAGTAACTCCGAACGGTGAGCGGAGGAGACGCGAGGTAGCGAAAAGCCATAGAACTTCATGGAAAGCTAGGGAAAGGTAGAGGAACATGTGGTGGAGCTGTGGTGGCGAGGTGGTGGTCGGACGGTGGCTAACGGCGGCAGATCGGCCGTTTGAAACCATTTTTGGCCTTGGAGAGTGCGGGAGAGTGTGAGCTCTACGAAGCTCCGTTGGCCATGAAATTTCTTGGAGAGGTTCATGAGGATGAGAGGAACAAGATGGTGGTGGTGAAACACCACGGGTGGCCGTGTACGGTGGCGCACGGTGGTGCAACCGAACGGGTGTTTTGAGAAACCCATATGAGAAAAAGTGAGAGTTTGGGAAAAAGAAAGACATGGGGAGGAAGCCCTTGATGTGGTGAATCCAATGGTGGTGCTTGGTGGCTGATTTGGCCGTGTATGGTGGTCCAAAATGGTGAAAAGCCTTAAAAACCCATTTGTTTGGAGGCGAGAGTGGCGGCTAACGGTGGCTCGGATGGAGGTGAAACTTGGAGGGGATGTTCACCGGTGAGAGGGGAAGAAATCTGGGTGGGTGGTGTAGTCCACGCCGCCGGCGAGCGGCGGTTCTGGGCGGAGAAAGAAATCGGCAACAGGGGAGAAAACAGGGCAGGGGCAGCAACTTCCGGGGCTCTCGGCGACTAACGGCTGGTCCGATGGCTCTGAAAATTGGTGTGTATGAACTATGGTGAAAGGGGAAGAGAATGGCGGGGGTGGTCAAAGGGGCGGCGACGGTAATGAGACAAGAAGGAAGAGCACGGGAAGAGAGAGAGAATTGGTGGCCGGCGTTGCACACCTCCGGTGCAGATGTGTTCGCCGGTGAGGGAGGGACATGCCGGAGGTGGAGGTGAGGCACGGCGGCCGGAGGTGGCGCCGGTAGGAAGCTAGAACCGATCAGCTATGGTGGAAGGGTGTAAGTCGACCATGGAGAGAAGGAGAGGAAAGAGAAGGAAAAAAAAAAAGAAAAAAGGAAAAATGAAGGAAAAAGGGTAGGAGCCTAGGTAATAAACTTCAATCCTACGTTTTGGGATCCTCAAATAATTCAACGGTGAATTAAAACACTGATTAAAAACGCGTAAATGTTTTATTTTAAATAAAACACTTTAAATAAAACACCACGATGAATTAAGGTAGAATATTATTTTATAAACTAAAATTTATAAAATAATATTTCCTCATCATTATATAAAATGATAAAGTACCGTTAATTAATCGAAGATGATAAAACCAATTAATTTAAATAAGAGTTTTCAACGTAAAATTAAACATCTTAATATCTTAAAACAACTAAAATATTTAATCTAAGTAATTATCCACAATTATAATATTTTCAGAGCTCATTAAATTATTATAATTGTGCTACTTTAAAAACAAGCTTATCTAATACTTTGAAATTCGATGGATAAGATCCGGGAAAACGCCATCGAGGTACAACGCTTAGGATAAAACTGTTCATGATTTTACAGCTGTCGGTGAAGAACAAATTACGTGATTTACGGAAAAGATAATCTATACGCGTGATTCCAGATGAGGGTAAAGACGAGAGAGATGTGATTGCTGTCGGGAAAGAATCCAAAACTGATAATTTTAGCGGGCTGTTACACATGCCGCACCACCCTGGCTCATCATCAGCCAACCATGTCGCGCACCACCATGGCTCGCCACCCAGCAAGCCATGACCGCACCACCTAACCATGGATCAACCTGACCACCGTACACCACCTAGCCCACCATGGGCCATGCATGCCACGGCTAGCCTTGGTCCATGGCCATTATCTTGCTATTTATTTTATTTATTTAATTTGCTTTATTTATTATTTTCTAGGGACCTATTGGGGGTTTCCAATTTATTTTTCTTATAAATAGGACCTCCTTCATTTGCTTTAGTATCTTTTGGCAAATTCCCTAGAGGATGATTATTTTGTTTACGAGATCATCAATCGGTGCTAGACACTTGGGCTTTTTGGGTGCAATTTGTAAATCCCAAAGAGAGGATCACACCTTGCAATTCGTGAATAGGTGCGATTCATTTATCTTGATCTTGCAACTTGGTGCAATTCGTGAATCCAAGTTGTTGTTATCTTTGTTTTTATCAAGTTATCAATTCATGAGGTTTATTTCAACTATTGTGCAATCCGTGAATCATTAGTTGAATTGTACCTTGTGTTCATTCAAGTTCTTAAGCATTTTCCTTTGTTCTTGAGTGTTCCTCATTTTGTTCTTGAGTGTTCATCATTTTGTTCTTGGTGTTCATTCTTCCATTTGCCTCATTTGATCCATCCAAGCACTTAGTGCCGCCCACTATAGTGTTTGCCATAGTCCACCCCCAATGCTCCATAAGGAAACTCATTCCTTATAGGAGCCTTGACTTCCCCCAATTCCAATCCCATAATTTAAGGAATTGACAATCCTCTTCAATTCCTTAAATCCCTCATCTCATAATTTAAGGAATTGACAATCATCTTCAATTCCTTAAATCCCTCACCAAATCCTCAAGGATTCCTACCACTTAGGAATCTTCCCAAAACCCAAGCCCCATCCACCTTGTCGCCACCCTAAGTCCCATTAGGTAATTTCGGCCACCCTTGTTGCTCCATAGCCAAACACTTGGCTCTACACTCAAGGAACAAGCCAAGCCGTCTATAGAGAATTGTAAGCCCTAAACACTTAGCCTACCCAATCTCATCATCATCCCCACCATTCCACATCCCAAACACCTACCCATTGTTGAAGGCCAAGCAAGTTGGCAAGATCACTCGGTCACCAACATCACCAAGGCGAACTCGTGGACTTAATGTTTAGGGACAAGACCGGGGTCCCTATCACCACGGCCTACGACGATCCAATGGAAGCATTGATGAGGCTGAAACAAACCACTACAGTGGAGTCTTACATGAGCCAATTTGAAAGG